>JASDQU011028740.1:34976-48876 GCA_032191745.1 Picea mariana | reverse complement strand
CATGTGCTTTGATGAAGTACAAGATGCGACCGTTTGCTTGAAGAGCAAAAAGACTTTGTTGGCATCATTTTCAGTCTTGTATAAATTTGTTTTCAAGATTGATGGTTTTCTTGGTTTGTGACAAGATGTTGTAGGAAAGTTTTTGCAGCCATTGGAGAGCGGATTGTGTTGACGTCAAAGAGTTCACAAGAGGGACTTGATTCTTAGTGGGAAGACTGGCAGTCTTCCAAGCACAAAGAGAACAGTGGGTCAGCAGCAGCCAGAGAACAGTGGTTGAGGGACATAGCCAGTTGCAGTGCAAGGCGTCAAGGTATCCAGGTGATTGTCAAAAAGAATTTTCAAGTAGAATCAGTTGATAGAACTTGGGAAGCAGAAGAGTATTGAATCTCAGGCAGATAAACATAAGCTTTTGTGGGTCCAAAAGCCTTTCAGTGGGAAGGTGTGATCAGAATCTGGACCAGGGGTCAAAATTTTGCTCAAAAAGCAAAGTTCTCGGAATTGCCTCAAAACAAACAGGTGTGTAGCCCTCGTTATCACGAACCCAAGGCAACTCATTTGGGTTCAAACGGACGTCGAATGAGTGAGATATCGCGATCTGTTCGATTTGCTAAACAGGCAAAAAAAAAGATGTTGACTGTATAGTCCGTACATGATGATGTGGCAATCATTTATTGGCAGGTGTACGACTCACACATGACAGAGGTACGATCGCTGACGTGGCAAGTGGTGATGTGTCAACGTTGAGTTGGCAGTTTGGGCGAATCAATTTTTGACACGTGGCATTGATTGGTCAAATAGGGTGGTGCCACGTGGCACCGTTTTTGGTTTGGTCGTTCAAAATTATATAGAGTCCATGGGGATCGAACCCCGAACCTCCACCACAATGCATAGCCTTTGCAAAGTCCGCCCTGCCAACGCACCACACTATGTTACTTATTATATATATGGTTTAAACTATATTAAAGTTTGGGCGCAGACAGGGTTGGGGCTAAGCCCCAGCCCCCGGTCACATATTGTTACCATACGACCACCATGTGTGTGCGTGTGTTTCAAACTTTTCAAAATTCTGCGCGCTTGGTCCCATGGCGCCTACCCGTATGACTTGATTTTAAACCTTAGCACTTTTTGTATATGCGCGCGGTCACATAGTGACTCCTATGTCCACGGGTTTTGGCGGTTAGGGGCTAGGCGTGCCCTAACCATCCTACCGTTCACACCGTTTTGCGGTTACGCTCAGTGCTAGGTTTTAGCACGAGATTGAGCATGTGAGCTAGGTTGGACGCACAGAGGTGCATTTTGGCGAACCAGAGACAACAAGCTTGAAGGAAGAAAATGGCAGGAGGCCTATCTTCTTCAATTTTTGGCCAAATGAGGTGCCGAAAAAGCCCAGGTAGGGGTTTTTGGACGTTCTGAATCCATTGGCACTATTTTCAAAGGCATTTGAAGACTTCTTTTGCAAGTTTTTCACCATTGAAGTTTCAAAGAGCTCCAGGGAGCTTGAAACCCTCATTGATGGAGGTCATGCTCAGATGAGCCCAAGTCCGTTTTCTGTGACTGAATAGTTATTTTTGGCTAATTGTTATGCTCTGAACACATTGGGATAGATTTCAGATCCATTTGAGAACTTTTACAGGTGTTTTTTCCACAAGGAAGCTCAGGGAAGCTCAAGGCCACATGTAGAAGAGGTCATGCCCGGATGAGCCATGATCCGTTTTCAGAGTTCTATTAGTCATTTCTAGGGTTTTTATGTATTCTGAACCCAATGGTACAGTCAGTTATTCCATTGGAGTTGAGCAGCAGCTTGTAAAAGAATCTTTGACAAACTAATCCCAGAGAGCCTAGTCCATTGATGGAAGCTCAAGGAGACGTAGCCCAGTTGAGGGTGAACTCCTTTATCATATTGTTATTGTTGTGAGTTTGTTGGTTATATTTGCTGCAAGTTATGTTTGCTGTGTATTTATTTAAAACAGATATTTAACCATTTTAAAAGAAAATTTCCTCACACATGAACATTTAAAAGAAGATGCGTAAACTTGGCACATAATTTATCTTGCATAACTAAGACATTGAGCAAGGTCCTAAAAAGTTTATTTTAATGAAGTAGAGGGTGCTTGCATAGCATAACAAGTTAGCCCCCTATTTTCAGATCACCTAGTCTCCTATATATACCAAGGAGACCTTTTCATTTGGAATGATCTGGTATTTGGAAATTTATGTGGTGTATAAGGAGGTTGCCCCCTCAAAGAGGCTTATTATCTGAAATTCTCTCTTTTTCAAGGCGTTGAGTACTTATTAGGAGGGTTTTTATGTTATTTTGATTTTTGGTTCTTAACAGTCCAACAGTAGTACTCGACCCAATTTCTTAGGGCACAAACTAAGGAGGCTCAACTGTACCCTTAGCCATATTACCCGATTACCCAACTACTGAAGAGTAATCTTTCGAAGTGTTGTTCTCGGTACCACTATAGCATCAAGATGGTCAATCAACCTATCTTAATTTGGTTTTAGGTAACCTATGGGACTTTCGATATACCCTAGGGTATGTGGAAGTGAAATTCCATAAACAACTGTTGTTTGATGCGGTACTACTCGAAGGGGTACCAATAAGAGTTACAAGGGTGTCCGACCAAGTGAAGTCTCTTGTATTTCTTGCATGTATGCTTCCCCTGCTGCATATTTATCCATTGAATGACATATAACTGATTTATTTATAGACATTGGAACACGTCTCTAGCTCGAAAAAAACTGCTCTAAAATATGTGCTTAAGAAAGTGCTCTGATACCACTTGTGGTGTTCTTTATTGGTAGATTGAAATATGAATAACATAAATAATATATTTTACCTAGATTTACTATAGAAATGATAGACTGCAACAAAAATAGCCAAGTAAAGAACCACAATACCACAAAATGTTATACTTTTATTGATGGAAACAATGTTCACTAGCCTTTTTGAGTGGGCAACCTCCAAATTGAGTTGAGCTTCAATTACAAATAACTTCACAAGACATCTCATGACATTGCTTCTACTTCTTTATGTAGTACTATCTACCTCCTATAAACATTCTAGAGAAGGGACTTTCTGGTAGCTAGAACCTTCTAGTAAGCCTTCTTACATTTATTGCTTCCATATTACTACATGAGCCTTATTTACCAGAGATGGCCTCCATACATAGCAACCTATCTATATACTTAGGGGTTTAGGGAGGGTAGGACCCTAACAACCCGACTACATATGGTGCACTTTCCTCGAAAACCAAACAACTTGAAATCCTAGTCTCATCAAAGTTAAATGCCTTGGCATTATGTCATACTTCCAAAAGATCTTCCCATGTGCGCAAAACTAACGGTGGACTAGGTATTCCTTCATCGAGTCAATCCATAATGTCCAAACCTAGGTCCATAATTGGATCTCCTAGTAAGGATTATGCACCATAGTCTAACAAAAAAAAGACATGTGGAAAGCCTACAAAAGTTCGTCTCATCATTGCACATCAACCAACCTCAACTCGACCTAATCTTGTGTTAGTGTCACAAATACACCTCATTTATAGGAAATACCTATATTTGATTGAAGGATATTATCATTTATGATATATACAATTGTTCAATGTTCATTATTTTATGATATTAAAATCTAAAATTTGAAATTTCAACTGTGTGTGTGTGTGTGTGTGTGTGTAATTCACATCTCATTTGATACTTGTGTCCTGCTCGTTGTATTTAGATTTTAAAAATGATGTACTTGTACACATGCCTTTTGGCAACTATGCCACACACACACACACACAAAGAAAAATCTCATAGGGAAACTGTAACGTTTCCACTATAATCCCCATTTTAATTAATGCTCATGTAGATACAATGTGTGGCTATAGCCAAGCGATGTATATGCAAATTGTATTTCTGAATTTGAATAATAAAATGTGAAGCTAGTTGTTAAGAGGACATGGACAAAGATGGGGGCTTAATTAATCCACGAGAGAGGGGATGGTCTAGGAGAATGTTTAAGAGAGGGGTCCAAGAGGTAATTACCCATGTCTATTAATTCCACCCACCTTCCTAATTTTTATTATCATTATGTACTAAACTTTATTTTATGATTGAGTGTCCCCAAAGCCAATCATTGAATGCATGTAAGAGGGTGGGTGTAAGAAGTCAGATCCCATAGTTATTGGGAGCATGCAGGCTGAGTACAATCAACTTGGGGAAGTGTGTGAGTCAAACAAGCAAGCCAAAGGGAGGAAATTCATATGGGCAGGGACAACAATTTGGAGACATTCAATTTTTGGCATGAACACCAAGTAGTGAGCAAGAAAGAGAGCTTGGAGCTGGAACATCCATGGAGGGCGAATTTTGGAGCATGCTTGAGTGTTTTTGGAGCGTTATGGAGTAGAAGACTGAAGAGCCAGGTTGTCAGGCCTGAAGAGTGAACTATTGTGTGAGTTGCACTGTAGCAACAAATGTTTCTTGTTGGTAGTTTTCCTAGCAGTGAGCTCCCTTGAGTTCCCAGTAGAGAGATTCCTTTTTACCTGTGCCAGAGAGACCATGATAAACAAATGGGATGCCCAAGGGACTTAGATCAGTGAAGGGGTACATTCCTTGGGTTGGGCAATTCAAGAGGAAGAGAGTTGGTGGAAAATCAGAATAGTTGTAGGAGAATACCAGTGRGTTGTGGGATTTTATGAGMTGTGAGTGGACAATGAGAGACCACCCTCTTTTGTGGATTGCTAGCCCCAACTMAGGGGTGACTTAMTGTTGAGATTTGGAACACCAAGTCTATGGTTGGGTGGAACATCTATCCGAAGTAGTTGGTTGCACAATTGAAATAAAATATAAGTGTTTTATCGGTTTATGTGTTGTATTTAYGAGTTAAATTGTTGTGCATGAACTCTATGTATAAAAAGGATTTCTATGTTGTTGTAATTGAGTTTACTAGCTGCATTTCATATTCAATTTAGCATGTTGTAGATGCATATAATTAATGGTATCAAACAATAGTTAAATATGGTTGTAATTAGTAGCTGGTAAGCAACATGAAATTAATTAGTTAGCATAAATTTTAATTTTTATGAGTTTTCCGCATGCAATGGACCTCAGTTGGGCTAGGAAACGTTACAGAAACTCAAGAGATGCTTCCCCACATTTATGGATGGCATCCCTAGTAATACCCGTCAACGTAAACTAGTGTGTCTAGCCTAGGGGGAATTCCAACTGAGCACTAGTTGACAGAGAACTAGCCAAATGCTCGACAATATTGGACCACTAGTTGAACTAACTCATTGGGCTTATGTGTGTGTGGGAGGGGAGGGGGGCATCCATTTGGTTTCTCTACGAATATTCCCTTAAAGAAAAAAAACATTATATATATATATATATAAAAGTTTACCTCGAAGGAAAAACATCATATATGTTTGTGTATAAATAATGTTTTTTTTTTTTTCCCTTTTAGGAAGCTTCATAGATATATAGAATGTTTTTTCTTCTAAAGAAGTTTTACAAAGAAATTAAATCGATGCTTCCTCGCATTTAAGGATGGTGTCCCAAATAAATCCATTGGTGTAAACTAGTGTGCCTCATCCAAGACGATTTGAACTATGCATTCATTTACACAAAACTAGCCAAATGCCCAACAACATTTGTAACATTTGGTTGAATTAACCCCTTAGATATATATATATATATAGATATTTTTTTTCCAAAAACTTTGTGGAGACACTCAAGGGATGCTTTTCCACATTTGTAAATGACATTTTTAATAAACCCTAATGTCACATTGACATTAGACACCAATATTATACATCTTTATCATTTCTATGTTGTAAAATACACCTCACTTCTCTCATTCTATATTACAAAATACACCTCACATATTTTAATACAATTTTGATAATTATTATTATTATTATTATTATTATTATATAAAATGTCAAATCCCGCAAGCGCGATTGGATTTTGAGGGTTTTGTTCTCTAAGGTGGCCAAGGTTAGAAACTCACGGTAGTCTGGAGGAGACACCCAAAAAAATCTAGCCATGTTAAGGGTTGGTGTGGCTCAGGTCAGGTGCGATTACCAAGTGATTTAGACGGCTTAGATGCCCCTAGGTCACGATTTCTTAGACCACGGGCTAGTCCCGCAGGTAACAAACACGATAGCAAAATAAAAATAAAAATAATTATTATATAAAATACCAGACGTTCATGTCAGGTTGTTGGCTTGGGATTCTGTTGTGGATCGAACCACAGGGCCACAATAGACATAGATAAAAGGGTAAACCTGCTTCCAGAGGTCGTTCTCCTATCTAACGAACAGGTGTATGCAAGAAAGAATCATTAAAGGGAACATTCCCCTTTGGAGTATGTGTCGCTTGATTGTCATGATCTGGAAGGATCTCGCAACATTGTCGTATCTCTTAATGAAAAATTCGCTATGATTGAGGTTCCAAGAATTGGTAATGTAGAAGAATGGCCATTGTTGCCTCATCTCAATCCTTCGGGCTTAATTGTCATTCAATCTAATATGGTTATAAGTGTAGGGAATGACCGAAAATCATATATGATGGAGGAGAACTCTATCTCTTGTAATGATGCTTCTACTTGGTTATAACTTCTTCAAATATACAACCATAGATTCAAATTATGGATGCTTAGCCATATTCTATTAGAATTGAAAGAAAGTTGTTGGTAAAAAATGATGAGCCACGTCCTTCGAATCAAACCGCTTCTTTGGCCCAGGATTTTGAAAAGGTTGAGCTCCCTACCACTCAGAACAATGTGGATCTCAATGAAGGGGATTTCAATTGTTTTTTAGCTAGTAACAATGAGTATGTAGAGGGATGTCAAAATCTAGAATGCCATCGGGTGATATTGTATTTCCTTCATCGCATGTCAGATGAGGCAGCTTTCAACAAATGGTGTTTGTTGAATTGGGAGGTGAAAGGAGTTTCCTTGAATTCATATCGGGGTTTAGGGTATAAGTATGTTTGTCTTATGTTCAACACTAAATCAACAACTCGAYAAGTTCTACAGTATGGTACATGGCATATTGTGGGTTTCCTAGCTTATGTCCAATCTTGGAGAGCTAATTTTAACTYAGATGATCRTGGTCAATCCAACTACCCATTGTGGCTTAAGTTTCCTACACAATTTGAGGCCTTTTGTAGATTTGATTGTTAATTGGTTTGGCAAGGTTTTGATCCTACATGGAAAATGTAACTCTTTTCGACCTAACCTGAGAGTCTATGTGGAGGTTGATTTGAAGAAGAAGTCATCGTCGTTTATTTCCATGATGACTATGAATGGAGTTCAACAAAAAAAAGTACATTATCTAAATTTGTCGAATGCATGCTTTGCTTGCTAAGCACAAGATCATCTCATCTGGGATTGTCCCAATCCGAAGCCCCCCATCTTCAGATGATGAAGGTGCTTCAACGTTGTTGGCCCTGACTAGTAAGATGGATTCCTCGGTTGGTTTAGTCCAGGTTTCTAAGGAGGGAACCTATAAGGCCCCTGTGGGAGGGCCTATCCCTCTTTCAAGTCCTGGATTTGGCAACATGGCGGGGGGAGTAGTCGTTTCATAGACTTCTAAAGGCACCATAGGATTGATACAAAAACCAAATCCCAACAACTATGGAGTTCCTCTAGTTAATCCTCCAGTCCAGACCATGCAGACAACTTCAACCAATGGTAATGCTCCTATTCATAATGTAGATGTGGATGAGGGGCGACATGTTAAGTCTAATAAGAGTAGGGGGGATTTGTCTATTGTAGCTTTGGACAATCCTAATAGCACTGTGAGCCCATTCCTGTGAGTGAAGTCTTTTAAGGAAGTTGTGAGCCACTCTCTTGAGAGGGGGGCACCTTCCTTGGTTGTGTCTAATAATTTCAACACTTTGGCCAATCCCTTGTTCTTTGAATGAATCTCTCTCTTTTTTCATGGAATGTCAAAGGGATGATGATCCCAAGTAGAAAGCAGGTTGTTTGAGGTGTTCTTAAAAAAGTTAAGCCATAAAAGGTTTTTTTGCAGGAGGTCAAATCATCCAAATTTAAGCTTTGCAGTTGCGTGATTTTATGTTTGGAATGGCCCCTTTTGGGCCATGGATCATGATTAAGGAGGAGGTGGGGTGGTGTTAGCCATTTCACCATATATGTAAGTGTTTTGTTACAAATTTAGGGAGTTTCCATTGTAATTCTTGTGTGTGGATTACTCTGCTATTTCAAGAGAGATTGTTGGGTTTTTGTTATGTGTATGCACCAAACCTTAGCTCCGCACGTACTTGTCTCTTGATGTGGATGGAGACCTCTCTTCCAAATGTTGAGTGGATAATTGGTGGAGTTTTTAACAAGGTTGGATGGGATGGTGATAGGGGAGGAGGGGTTGGTTCCATGATCAGTGGTTCGTAGAAGTAGGTTTGGTCCAAGTGTAAAACCTCTCTTTAGTTATTCGACCCCAATTGGGGGAAGAAAGGGGTTGGCTACGGTGGATGGTTTACTTGGTCTAGATTTAGACAAGGCTTTGCCAGAGTTTAGGCTAGGCTAGATCAAATTTATGGCTCGAGGGACGATATAACCTTTTCTGGGAATATCCATCTCATTGATGTGTTGATTGTAGAATACCCATTATGACTTCTATTTCGATAGGGCATGTGGTGAACTCCAAACATTCATCTTTGTTCAAGCTTAATGTTTCCCATCTAGAGTTTACATATTTATGATCTTTTGGTGCATATTGTTTGGAATCTTATTCCTCATCTTAGAGGGACAAAGATTGGATTTTATGATTGGAAGCGACCATTTTCCATACTGTGAAGTTTATGAGGGGATGGGGTCACATGATTTTGTGGAATCATAGGAGAGAGATTCAGATGGCATTATGGTAGTTATAGGAGGTGTGTATTTTCTTAGAGGATGACCTACATATCATCACCCTCTAAGAGGATGCAACTCGGTTTGAGATGGTGGTTCGCAAGGACGAGGAGTATATTGCTAGAGGGGCTTGAGTCAGAGCCTGACTATAGTGGATTCTTGAATGAGAAAGTGGTGGTTGACAGGGCTCTTTGTCTACACAAAGAGGATGGGACCCTTAAGGAGAACCCAATCGAGATCTGAGGTATGTTTAGTTATCACTTTCAAAATATGTTATCCACTTACCACTTGTTGGAGTCAACTGTGGATACTAGGGATGCTTGCTACATAGTTGATCCAGATTGGATCATTATATTATTTTTCATCTATCTAACTACTTTTTGGGTGGAAAAATTGGAGGAATCAACTTGTAGGGCCATTTCGACGGTTGGTCCAAATTTGGAAATTTGGGTCCAAAAAACAGTAAAAAATCTTCTAGAGCCATTTTGAGGCATCAAAAGACCTTTTTTTTGTCCAAACCTTCATAAGTATAAATATTCTAAATTATTCACGTCGATACCTTTCCAATGGCGCAGACTGTTCGTCAATCAGAGTTCGCATGAGAAAGTTATGCCTCCCGCAAGTTGACCTACCATATTGATCACCATGGTGCGAGTGGATGCCACGTCAACCTCCATTTCTTAGACATGTGGGGCTAGTCACGTAGTGTATTTTCTAAGAACAATATATAAGATCCAAAACATTATCACAATTGAAGGTTGAGGAAGTAAAAATCATATCCCTATATGGCTATCGAGCTATGTTAAATACTGATCCACTAAGAGGAGAAGGGGTTCCATTCTTTTGCTTTGTATCTTGTTCCATATATGAGCAAAACATCTGAGAGTGGTATTCTGTGAGCATATCAGAGGAGGAGATATTTTGTAGCAGCCATACAAGCCACAAGTCAAAGTCAACTCCACAAAGAGTGTCTCTTTCTTTGTACTTGCATCATTTCTTTACCAGAGAAAAGAGAGCAGAGCAACCTCACCTTCTAGCTGGGTTTTTTCCCGTATTGGGTTTCAGAGGTCATATATTGTGTTTATTTGTGGATGGTGTGAATATGTTTTACTATTCTCTATTTTTTTTTGCATTTTATCTATTTTATCGGTAACTAAATATTATGGGGATCTAAAGGAAATTAACCTTAATAGAAAAAATTTCAGTATTTCATTAGATTTGTTGTGACGAATTGTTCTAGTGGAATATCCATGATAGTTTACAGATCATATTAGTATAAGAGCATGTTTTTTATTTTGGGTATTTATGGGAAGTTGTGGGATCTAAGAATTGACTTAAGGAGAAGTCGCAAAAACCCTAGCCATGGAGGATGAGTCTGTTCATGACAACCCACGAGATCCAGCATAATAGAGATTTGAACGGTTGGAAGCACAAGTTTTCAACATCAGTCGCAATATGAACCTCCTCATGGCGGCTCTAACAAGCAATCTTAGACCATTCGAAGATGATGGAGGCTCTAACTCGTAAAACAAATCGAAGGGGAAATCAGAAGATCATGAAGAAACAGAGTCGCAAAAAGAATATGAAAAAAGAGTAGTCGAGTTCAAGTGCCATGAAACCTTCACAATCCCTATTCAAGATGGAAGTGAAAGTGGACATAAATCCATATCAAGGTGAGATCGATGCATTAAAACTGAGTCATTGGTTGCAACAACTAGAAGTTTATTTTAGCATTCACCATATGGATGAAGAGCAGAAGATTTCATTTGATAGATTGAAGTTAAAGGGACATGCTTTAACCTGGTGGGAAAGCCCTACATAAATACTTAGGCTGGGGGGTGATCTACCAATAACTAGGTGGGAGGACTTCAAAAACCTCATTAAGTCCCAATTTTACCCTATCAGGTATGTAGAGGACCAATGGATTTGGTGGCACTACTTCAGGTAGAGGCAGGGGCAGGGTGTACATGAGTACACCACTGAGTTCAGAAAGATGGCCATCATGTTGGGTATCTCCCCCAAGAACCTAGATGTAATCCTCAAGTATCTGGGGGGTTTACACTGTCATATACGAAAGGAGGTGATGCTCTTCAATCCAAGGATGGTGGATGAGGCATGTGTAGGCCAAAAGAAGGGGCAACCAAGTGGTTTGAAGCAAAAAGAGCATCATGAAGCTTCCAAGGAGGGGAAGAAGAAGTGGAAAGGGGAAAAATATAAGAAGACAACAACCACTGCACAACAAAGAGATCCTAGCTACCATTGTAATCATTGCAACATTGATGGTCACACCAAGGAAAAAAGTTGGAAACTACATCCAGAGTTGAACCCTAAGAATCACAAGAAGGACGAAAAGAAAAAGAACCTTCTAGTCAAAGATTCAAGCAATCAGGTTGAAAGTAGCTCGAATGTTGATGTCAATATTGTCTGCACATCTATGCAGAAGGAGGTGAATCTGAGTAGCCTTCATCACCAATAAGAGAAGGAGATGATGAAACTCTTCCACATCAAGATTCAGGTCAAGAAGACCAAGATAGATGCTTTGTTCGTCTCTGGTTCACAGGCTAATCTCATAGCAACAGATCTAGTCAACAAGCTTGGATTGGAGGTTCACAATCATCCTATCCCCTATCCACTGGGTTGGGTAAACAAGGATGAAAAGATAAAGGCAACAAAACGTTGTAAGATTAAATTTTCTATAAGTGTTGATTTTATTGATGAAGTGGAATTGGATGTAGTACCCCTTGATGTATGTGGAGTAGTGTTTGGAAGCCCTTACATGTATACGAGGGATGCAATATTCATGTGGAGAGCCAACCAATACCGTCTGATCAAGGATGGGAAGTCCTACATCATCAATGTGCATAAAGGCAAGTCAAAGATCTCATTGGCAAGTGCCAATCAAGCCAAGAAGTTAATTAGTTCTAGTAAGAAATATATTTTACTTTTCTTAAGATAAAATCAGTCTGATGATGAGTTAATGAGAGTGAAGGCAACCTTGGAGGGGTGTACTAAAGAGCATAAACAACAGTTGGAGGAGTTTCTATAGAAATACAAAGGAGTGTTCCAGGAGCCTAAAGGGATACCACCCAAGAGGGAAGTGGAGCAAGAAACACAGTTGTTTCCAGACTCCCCATTACCGAATATTGGGCTATATAGRTAGTYCRTTCTAGAAGTGAATGAAATGAAGAAGCAATTGCAATAGTTGTTGGAGCAGGGTGTAATTGTACCTCACCTTGTGAGTCACCCATCATAATTGTGCCCAAGAAGGATGGGACTCGAAGAATGTGTATCGATTACAGGGCATTAAACACTATTGCACTGAAGAATTGGTACCCCCTACCAAGAATCGATGATCTATTGGACCAACTGCAACATGCCAAGTACTTCACTAAGTTGGATTTGAAATTAGGATATCACCAGGTATGAGTCAAAGAAGAAGATACTTGGAAGACTGCCTTCAAGACAAGGCAAGGTTTGTATGAGTGATTGGTTATGCCATTCGGTTTATGCAATGCACCGACTACATTTATGAGACTAATGAATGATGTTTTACGCCCTTATCTGGATTCATTTGTTATTGTCTATTTGGATGATATATTAGTTAATAGTGCTACCTGGGAGGAGCATATGTCACATCTTATGAAGGTGTTAGAGACTTCGAAAAAGTACAAGTTGTTGGAAAATATCAAGAAATGTGAGTTCGCTTAGCAGTGTTTGGTGTATTTGGGGTATGTGATAGGTGGATGGGAGCTCAAGATAGATCCCACAAATATGGAGGCCACAATGAAATGGCCAATTCCTACAAATTTCATTGAAGTTAGGAGTTTTTTTGGGGTGACATAATACTTGCGGAAGTTCATAGCTTCATTTTCAATGGTAGTTGCACCACTCCACGCCATAACAACCAATGGTAAGAGTTTCCAGTGAAGGAAGAATCCACAGAAGACCTTTGATGAGATGAAAAGAAAGATCAGTCAAGCACCGGTGCTTACACCACCAAAATTGTAGAAGCCTTTCAAAGTGGAGACATATGCAATTGGGTATGCCATGGGAGCAATACTGATGCAGGGAGGAAGGCCCGTCTACTATCATTCTGAAGTATTTCATGGGGCAGTTCTCAACTACCCTACCTACGACAAGGAGTTCTATGCCTTGGTACAAGCTGTCAAAAAGTGGAAACACTATCTGATGGGCAAGGAGACCATCATCCACACAGATCACCAACCACTACAGTATTTGCAGGCCCAGAGTAAATTGAAACAAACTAGACATTACAAGTGGATGGGGTTTTTACAACAATTCATTTGGTCATAAAGTATAAGAGGGGTAGCACAAATAAGTTAGCAGACACGCTTTCACGACCACCCACATCTAAGATTATAGCTTTGGGAACTCTAATGCACATGGAGCCTTTTACCTATGATGCATACATAGAAGATGAGGACTTCAAGGAGGTGTTTCAACAACTACAAGGCCAAATTCATATAGAAGAAGGTGATGGCAAAGATGACTATCATTTTTAGAATGATTTACTCTACAAGCTCAACAAGCTCTGTGTTCCTAAAGGCGAACGATTACAACCGAGAGGCTCACACCTCCAAGGTCACATGACATTTTGGTGTTGGGAAGACAATTGCCAACTTACATAGATATGTGTATTGGACCAAAATGCAAGAAGATGTAGCATGGTATATTAGAGGATGTATACTTTGTTGTACCAGCAAGCCCAACAACATGAAGCAAGGTCTATACCATCCCTCACTTGTACCCACTTGATCTTGGGAAATCTTTTCCATGGATTTTATGGGAGGTTTACCAACAACCAAGAAGGGACATGAATATCCATTTGTGGTAGTTGGGAGGTTCAACAAATTGTGCATTCTCATGCTTAGTAAAAGCACCATCACTGGACAAGAAGCAACAAATAAGTTCTTTGAACAAGTTTAGGTGCACTTTGGGATACCAAAGAGCATCATCTCAGATAGGGATACCATATTTCTTAGTGCATTTTGGACTACGTCGTGGGAGAATATGGAC
>JASDQU011028738.1:38021-48231 GCA_032191745.1 Picea mariana | reverse complement strand
TAATCATAATCTATCTATTATGATAAATAACAATCTATATGATATATTAGATTATGATCCATAGATTATTCTATATATCTCAAATCATATTTATATTAATTTACATTATATCTGCATATATTTATATATCAATATCATCAACTTTAAGAATATGATCCAAGTAGAATATAGATTAGATTCAAAATTAGCATAAATCAATATGTTAGATTAAATTTAAACATCTCATGGATCCATTCTTTTTGAATTGAGTTTGTTTTTAAGGTTTCATTATGTTCATATATTTTTGAATATAATATCTAACTATTAAAAAATGAAAATCAATTTATAAAGAGGATATGCTTTTGAAGATATAGATTTATGTTTAATCTATTCAAAATGTATAATTAAGCTTTCATCCATTATCAAAATAAAGATTGTTTCAAAACTCAAGAGTTTTGAGCTTGTACTAGATTGATATGTTCCAATAATGGAAGCTAAAAGAGAATGAAATATCGATCATTGAATATCTCCATTGATTTCAATAATAATATAACACAACGATACAACATATTGATTTTAGTAATGATATAACACAACAATAAGGCATATTGATTTCAGTCATTACACAAAACAATAGATGACGATATTCAAAATGATATTCAAAAAAAWSATGTAAAGAAATATGGGAGTAKAAATGATTTTCAATGATATAACWCAAAGAAATATGGTACATTTATTTTAGATATGGTACAATGACAAAATATTTAARACAATTATTTGTTATGATTTCAGTAGTACATAATCCAAAACAATGCAATGCACTGATTTTAGTAAATGTAACATCCCTCTCGGGTGCACATTGAGCAAACTTATTCTTTGAGGACACTTCCTTGCAAGTGATTCAGATTATTATACTATTGGACATTTGACTATGATTATGAGGTGTTATGATTGATGACATGTTATTTTTCTATATTGACATAGACATGTGCTATTGACTTGGTTTTCGTGAGTTTGCAGGATTTTGGACCTTGAGGATGCAGAGGCATCGCTGAAACCCATTGGACTCTGGATCGAGTGAAGGAGTGGACGATTCAGGGTTTGATTGTTGTATATATGACATTTGTCAATATGATTAGATGATATGATTATGGATACTATTTATGACATGATTCGTTGATGATGCAGGATGACGGTTTCTTGTCGACCAGACTCACATGTGGAGTATAGGGGTCACACACGATAACCAAAGGCATTGAAGGAGAGGTGTAGACAGCAACGCTTCCATGGACTAGTAACACTCTCTTCGTGGCTCGAACTGTAGGTTAACAATTACCTATTTTGATAAGACCCACAATGTCGTGAGGGTCGAGTGCAACAGTCACTCATGATGATTCTAAGGGGCGCACAATAAGGCAGCGGCCTTATTCCTTAGAGGCCCTTAATATCCCATGATATCACCTGGAGGAGTATTGAATCCAGGGGATTTCATGTCTACAAAGTCAGTCAAGAGGCAAGTGGCACCGTTGGAGCATGTAGTGCATCCTGAAGGGCACATCACGCAATAAAAACAGAAAGAGGTGAGTAACACCCTTGGAGCATGTAGTGCGTCCTTAAGGGCATGTTGCACAAGGAAAATAGAATGAGGCGAGTGGCACCCTTGGAGAACCTAGTGCATCCTAAAGGGAACATATTGTTGTTTTTAATAAATGAATAAACCTAAATGGCCTTAGAATGAATAACGGGATAAGAAAGATTTAAAAACAATTTCCCTAATAAAATGTCTCCAAACCTCAAAAATTAAAATCTAGCTCTAGGTGATACTTGTGGTAAAAGAAAAATATTTATATAAAAACAAAAATAAAAATAAATAAATAATAATGATAATCATCATTAACGATGTGATGAAAAAGGGGTAAGAAAGTCAATCAATATATAAAAATCTTTTGGGGGATAAAATTTTAAAATGGGGAAAAGGGGGAAATAATTGTTTTGTTACATATGCTAATTAAAAATTTATTAATTAAAGAGGAAAAGGGGGAAAATGTAATTTTTTACACTTTCCAATTTGAGTTTTAAATGAAAAGGGAAAGAGGGAAATTTAAAAGAATTAGGAAACTAGGAAAATGTGGAAAATATAAAAAGAAAGGGGAAACACAAGGAAAAATGAGAAAGACTAAATTAGTAAGATATCTAGCATTTAAGAACTTTTTAAATTAAACTCAACTAGTAAATTATTAAGGGGGTAAGTCATTAAAATGTGTAAGGGAATATGGGGACACCTAGGAGTGATTCTAGGAATGCTTTTAGGTGGGTGAGGGAGATAAGAGTAATTAATTAATTACTTAAATTAATTTATGGTGCAATGAAGGGGATGGGTGACACATGTACGGGGTGTATTTTTATGAATTAAATTATTAAATAATAAATTAAATGATAATTTGGGAAAGTAAATGACTTAGAAATTCTATATAAAGGAGGGAGGAGGAGGAGGAGGAGGATGGATCTTTTATGGGATGCGTAACGTTACGCTGCAAAAATTTAGACTTGACTAACTTAGCTTGTGGGAGTTGGGATACCCAGCTCAGTGAGGAGTGGTAGCCCGACCTTGCAAGGCAATCTCGAGGGGCTAAGGGGGAAGAATATTACCTATTGCATTGCCTGGGAGGTATCTATGAAGTCTCATCGATCGACAAGTAGAAGTTGCACAAAGCATGTGGGACAATGACTACGTGCGAGCGACATGGGATACGATATGTTTTCTTTTTATCCTCATGGTAGATTATTATTTACCTTACACTTTCATTTCTATACTTTTATTTCGGTAAATAAAATGTTTGAATTAACATATTAATTGATAAATTAATTTCCCCATAGCCTTAATCTCACTGCTTGACTTGATTCCCTTGGCATTCGATCCTTGAAGCTGTGACTGTCTAGTTGGCTTTATTGATTTGTGATGAGTTTTATGTTTTTACTTATCCCTCGTTCCTAGACAATCAATCCACACCTGAGCATTTGACCAGGAGCTGGATCAACGATCGTCACTTCGGCTTTAATATACCTATAGATCCTAACGCCCTGCTTTTTTGTCCATGGATGATGATCGAAGGATGTGTTGCCCAGTTGTCTACCCTTGTTGATTGTTCCTAGTTGATGGATTTCCTTGTGCTTTTTCGAGTGAGTACTTTTATGATTTTTATCCTTTGCTTCCATGTTATTCTTATTTCCCTTTGCATTTAATGAAATGTCCTCTGCATTTTTAATGAATTGTGCTCTTCGTTTTTAATGTATTGTCCTCTGAGTTTTTATGAAAGGACCTCTATTTTTTTGAAATGGCCTTTGTGATCTCATAGATATACATTACTGTGAATTTAAATAAATCACAATTATCTGGTTACCTAGCAACTAAATAATGTAGTGTGTTAAGTGGTGGCATTTTATATTTCTTTTACCGGGGCTTTCACCTAGATACCACACCATAAATATCATAACTTTATGTAGAGCTCATTACACATTTTTGATAGTGAATTTCTCAGCCCTGATATCCTTTTTAAATGCCTTGTGACATTGATGCCATTTCATGTCAGTCCCCTACGCCTGACAATTTATTTCTCCTTGATTAAAATGCATTATATTCTGGTCATATTTTGTGTAGATTCCGAGGTGACCTGTCAAGCTACACGCATTCTATTTTTGACAGGCAATGTATAATTGATTGAAATGCATTATATTTTTGGTCAAATTTTGTTTTGATTGCTACGTGACTTGTCAAGTTACACACATTCCGTTTTTGACAAAAAATGTATAAATGATTAAAACAAATTATATTTCTGGTCAAATTTTGTTTAGATTGGCAGGTGACCTGTCAAGCTACACGCATTCTGTTTTTGATAGCCAATGTATAATTGATTAAAACACATTATATTTATCGCTATATTTTATTAGATTGCTAGGTGACATGTCAATATACACGAAATCTTATTTTAATTTGACAGCCAATGTATAACCTTGATTAAAACGCATTATATTCTGGTCTTTTTTTTTTAATTAGATTTCCAAGTGACTTGTCAATCTACACGAAATCCAATTTTAATTTGGTAGCCAATGTATAACCTTGATTAAAACACATTATATATTCTGGTCATTTTTTTTTATTGAGATTGTCAGATGACTTGTCAAGCTACACACATTCCCTTTTTTTTAATTGACAACTCATGTATAATTTAGACAATATTTTTACGGCAATTGTAGTTTATATTTACTTTATACGATAATTTATTATCATTTTTGTAGACGACCTCTTCATTTGAATAATACACAGCCTTTAAATTTAATTTGACCAGACTTGTCCATTGGTTTTAACATTGATTAAACTAGACTTGTAAAATTAGATTGAAATTGTAGTTTATAGTTTAAGTATTGATTAAAAATTGATTTGTCAAATTAGATTGTAACTATTGACAAATTGTAATTTTAAAATTGTAAATTTGATTTTATTTAATGTTAAATTTGATTGTAAATTAATGACTAATTTATAATCTAGACTTGCTAATTAGATTAGAATTAATGTTAAATATATGGTAATTATTGACTAGTTCAGACTTGATGAATGAATGGATTGTTGGTGAAGTCATGTCTTAGCTTCTACTTTCTTCAAACAATGTCATCTTGCTTCTTGTTGATCTGTTGTTTGGAGCATGGGTGTAGTCCTCTCATCAGTAACTCGACTCCTAGCAAGTTGGGTTCATCTAGAGTCTTTGGTCGAGGGATAACTTGGCTGGGGTCTGTGCTACCCATTGTGGGTGTTGTTGTTTGTAGTTGTTTGGCATTTGGATGGTAACGCCTTCATGCACTTGGTTGTGCACCATCGAGGTCCTATTTAACTTTTGGTCGAGGGTGTTGTGCCGGGATGGGGATGTTTTCGCTTATCTTGTAGGAGAGGTCATGCTCTGTCGGGAGGGTATTTGTTTCTCCTTGTTGTTTTACACTTGTTTGTCCCAGTTTATCTTATGCCAGTGCGTGGAATATTAATGTTCTATGGCTTATTTGGCCAGGGTGGCGCTCATTTTCAGATATCTCATTTAGCTGTAATTGTTGTTGTCATTCGGTTTAAACAAAAAAAAAAAAAAAAGGATTGCACCTTTTGCTTCGCTTGTAGTAGTAACGAAGTAGTCGTTGCACATGGTATCAGAGATGGTTCAATATGTGACTTGCGAACACTTCGACTTTCATTGTTATGATATTTTGTTATAAGGTTTCTTATTAAGCTGACTTGTATTCTTATAGGTAACCATGGTTAGAGGACGTCATGGAGGTAGATGACAAGGTGCTAGGGGAGGAGGCACGATGCCTCCAGTAGCATCCACTCTTGAGAGGTCTAAGCCCCAGGGAGATGAGTAGGTTGTCGGGTAGGAGCAGATAGCAGTGGGTGATGTGGTTGGGCTGATGAGTTATTTCGAGTGGATGTATGAGGCATTGATCATCTGTTTGGATAGAGTTGAGGCCAGTGCACTGACACCCCATGAGGGTCCACTGTGCATTCCAGTTGTTACTGGTAGCATTCATCGTGAACTCGAGAAGGTCAAATTTCTCGAGTTCTTTGGTGCCTTAGACGAGTTCGACACCTTACAATAGGGCGGTTGTAGGGTGCCCGAGTATGAGGCTCGTTTTATGATGTTTCTTCTATATGCTCCACATCTTAATACTGATAAACATAAGGTCAACAAGTTTGTGTTCGACCTTAATGGAAGCATACTTACAAAGGTTATGATTTTGATGCCTCAAACCTTGCATGATGTCATCTAGAAGGCCCTCATAATAGAGGAGGAGCTTATCAATGGGGGTCACAGTAGGACTCCAGCGAGACCTACAGGCAAGGTGTCATCTAGTGCGT
This sequence comes from Picea mariana, assembly GCA_032191745.1. Classification (NCBI taxonomy): domain Eukaryota; kingdom Viridiplantae; phylum Streptophyta; class Pinopsida; order Pinales; family Pinaceae; genus Picea; species Picea mariana. The sequence goes on along the minus strand of JASDQU011028738.1, from coordinate 42,356 downwards.
GGCAGCACTAGACACCAGCCCGACATATGCTTGGATATCATGGCTTCCACACTACTTCAAATCTACAGCATGAACATTAGCATCGACAGTAGTAGTAGCAATTTAGATTTGTTAAACGGAACAAACCAGAATTTCAGGTCGGTGGGCCATCATCTTCTACTTCAGGTACAAGGAGTACTGGATCATAGAAGGGGTGTTGGACGTGTGGGAAGCCACACTACCAACGCGACTACCCAGAGGAGAGGACTAGAGCGTTTGGGTCATCTAGACCAACTACCGTGGGAGATTTGGGCAAGGCCCATCGGATTCATGTAGTGGTGAATAACCACCAGGCATAGCACGAGTCGACTATGCTCGATACATAAAGTACCATCATTGACGAGACCCTTTGTATTTTGATAGATCCCGGTGCTACTGAGAGTTTCATTTTTGATACAATGCTAAAAAGGATTAAGATAAAGGCAGTCAAAAAGGATGAGTTTAGCTTCGTAGAGATGGCTTTGGGAGCCAAACCAAAGGTTGGAGGAAAGGTTATGAGTTGTACCCTTAACTTGGGAGAGTTTGTCACCAAGGCCAACCTCTACATCACGATATTAAGATCTTATGACGTTGTGATCAGTATAGACTGGTTGGAATCACATAAGGTGATACTCAATTGTAATATAAAACAATTGAGCTTGGTTGATGATGAGGGACAAAGACGAGTGATTGTAGGATGAAATCGGGGAGTTTCCCCTAGGTTCATCTCTTCCTTGCAACTACGTAAGAGCATGCATAAGGGATGTAAGCTTTATATGATCCTTGCGTTAAATGAGAAGTGAGTATCGAAAGGTCTAGAACACCTACCAGTGGTGAGAGAGTTTACAGACGTCTTTCCGTAGGAGTTACCCAGGATTCTGCTGGAGAGGGAATTGGAGTTTACCATAGACCTAAAACCGGGGACTCGACCTATAGCTAAAATGCCTTTTCAAATGTCAACTCCAGAATTACAGGAGTTGAGAATGCAACTGAAGGAATTGCTAGACTTGGGAATGATACGTATGAGTTTGTCACCATGAGGTGCACCTGTTATTTTCATATGAAAGAAGGATGGGTCATGGAGGCTCTGCATTGACTATTGTCAATTGAACAAGGAAATGATCAAGAATCAATATTCGTTGTCGAGGATTGATGATATGTTCGATCAGATGAAGGGGTCAATGGTGTTCTCAAAGATTGATTTGCATTCAGGGTATCATCAATTACAGATCAAGGAGGATGATGTCCCTAAGACTACCCTTAAGATGAGGTTTGGGCATTACAAGTTTACTATTTTACCGTTTGTATCGACAAACACCCAAGGGGTATTTATGAGTTTGATGAACGGGGTGTTCCACGAGTACTTGGACAAGTTCATCCAAGTATTCATTAACAATATTTTCATTTACTCTCAGATGATGGAGGAGCATGACAAGCACTTGGTACTATAGTGTCTGCAAGAGCATAAAATGTATGGGAAGTTATCCAAATGCTTGTTTTATCAATCAAGGATTCACTACTTGGGGCACATCATCTCCGACAAAGGTATAGCCATGGATCCAGCAAGGGTCGAGGCTATTATGGAATTACCTATGCCGATGAATATCCTAAAATTTCATAGCTTCATGGGTTTAGCAGGATACTATCGAGGGATCGTCGAGGGATTTTTGAGTATAGAAAATCCGATCATGGAATTGCAAAAGAAGAACCAGAAGTTTGTTTGGACTGAGAAATGCATGGAATAATTTTGGATGATCAAGGAGTTGATGAAACGAAACTGATACTAAAGGTCCCTGACATGGACATGGACTTCTTGGTATGCATTGATGCACCCAAGGAGGGCTTAGGTGAAATCTTGATGCAACATGGTCGAGTGATCTCTTACATGTTGAGGAAACTAAGAAGGCATGAGGAGAACTATGCGACACACGATTTGGAGTTGTTAGCGATTGTTTATTCCTTGAAGGTTTGGATGAAAATTTGAACTAAAGATGAACCAATATGGACTACAACACATCTTTAGAAAAAGTGACCTAAATGCCCGACAAAGACGTTGGTCGAAACTTCTTAGTGAGTACGATTTCGATATTTATTACATAAAAGGAACAGTGAACCAAGTGGCAGATGAATTGAGTCGGAGACCATGCATCTTTTTGATGTTTCCTCTTCAGAGGAATCTACGTGAAAATATTCTAACCTTACAACGTGACGATGACTAGTACAAAGAGACAGAGGATTTTATCGAAAAAAACAAAATGATGGTACCAAGATTTGAAGGATTTATGTTTGACGAGGATGGATTATTGAGATTTAAAAATTGGATTTACATACCACTGAACGATGAGTTGAGGAACTTGATCTTAAACAAGGCTTATAGAGCAGTATAAATTGCTCACCTAGGATTCACGAAGATGAGGTCAGACCTTAAACCCTTATTCTTCTAGAAAGGAATGAAGGTAGACATAGTCAACTATGTATCCAGATGTCTAGAATGTCTGCAGGTAAAGGTTGAACATAGACATCCAATAGGATTACTACAACCACATGTTATTCCAGAATCAAAATGGGAGGCTATTTTGATGGATTTAATCATTGGATTTCCACTGATGGCAAGGAGACACGACTCGATTTTCGTAGTAGTCGACACTCTGACAAAGAGAGATCATTTTATTCCTATGCGTAGAATGTATCAGGCACCTGAAATATCTAGAGTTTTCATCAGTGATATTGTTAGGCTGGATGGCTTGCCTAAGAGGATTACTGATCGAGAATCAATGTTTACTGGAAGATTTTGGAATAGTTTCCAAGAGGCCTTAGGAACCCAACTTAACTTCAGTACCATGTATCACTTGGAGAATGATGAGAAAATAGAATGAATGAACCAGACCTTGGAGGATGTGTTTCACATGTACGTGATGGACCAACAAAATCATTGGGAAGGATTCTTGACACTATTGGAATTTTCTTAAAACAACAGTTACCAATGCACCATTAAGATGACACCTTCCGAGTTTCTTTATGGGCAACCATTTTATATGCCTTTGATTTGGGATCAGCTTGAGGATAGGGTCCTGGTGTGACTAGAATCAATCCAAGAAATGGAACAGATAATGAAAACAATAACACAAAGGATTAAAGAAGTGCAGGATCAACATAAGAGTTATGTCAATGCGCACCATGTTGACTGTAATTACGAAGTTGGCGATAGAGTCTTCTTGCGGGTAAAACCACATAAGAGTTCGATCAAGTTTGGAAAGGGAGCTAAACTCTCCCCTAGGTTTGTGTGACCCTTCGATATTGTGGACAGGAAGGAGCCCATGGCCTATCGATTAGCCTTGCATGATTCTTTGAGATGTATGCACGATGTTTTTCATGTATATGTTTTGAGACATTATATTAGTGATCCTATACATGTTATTGACATAATTTCCTTGCAGGTATCAGAAGAGGGGGCACTCATGACTGAGCTAATCCATATCCTGGATCATCGCATTCGAAAGTTACGATGTTGAATGGTATAATAGGTCAAGGTCCAGTGCCACAACTATAGTCCTCACTCGGCAACCTCGGAGGACGCATATGATATGCGCCGACATTTTTCATTTTTGTTTGATAGATAGACTTATGACACTGTGATACATATTATTTCGACACTTGCACACACTGATCGAACTTATTCTTTGAGGAAACTTCCTTGCAAGTGATTCAGATTATTATAATAGTGGGCATTTGATTATGATTATGAGGTGTTATGATTGATGACATGCTATTTTTTTGTATTGACACAGACAGGTGATTTTGACTCAGTTTTCCTAAGTGTGCCGGAATTTGGACCTCGAGGATGCAGAGGCATCGATGAAACCCCTTAGACTCCAGATAGACTCAGTGAGTGGACTATTGGGGGTTTGATTGTTGTATATATGAAATTTTTGCATATGATTAGATGATGTGATTATGGATACTATTTATAACATGATTCGTTGATGACACAGGCTCACAATTGCTTGCTGAACAAAATCACATGTGGAGTAGAGGGGTCACGCACGATAACTAGAGGAGTTGAGGGTGAGGTGTGGACAACAACCCTGCCACAGCCTACTAGCACTCCCACTATGGCTCGAGCTATAGGTTAATGATTACCTAGTTCGAGAAGACCCACTATGCCATGAGTGCCGATTGCGAAAGTTGCTCATGATGATTCTAAGGTGCCCTCAATTAGGTAGGGGCCTTATTCCTTAGTGGCCCTTACTCTACCACAATATCACCTGGTGAAGTATTCAATCTAGGGGTTTTGATGTCTAACAAGTCAGTAAAGAG
>JASDQU011028737.1:9186-24016 GCA_032191745.1 Picea mariana | reverse complement strand
GGATTTATACCCCTACAGGGATGAAGAAGCAGACACTGGAACTGAGGAACCAGTGTTCCAGTGGAAGAAGCATTTTCCAGTTGCACAGAAGCCTGAGATGGAGTGCATACTGGATAAGAGAGTAGGCAGAAAGACCAGGTGAAGGCAGTATTTTGAATACATGGTAAAATGGAAGAATCACCCAGTGGAGGATGCCAGCTGGGAGATAGAGGCAGTGATTCAGAAGCATGGGCACACCGTGCAGGAGCTCATGGACAGGAGCCCATGAAATCTTTCGAGCCGAGGAGTATGATGCAGGAGCATCCACAACTTATTAAGAAAGTCGGCGCGTGGAGCAATTACAGCTGGAGAACGCCAGCATTCAAAATTTGAAATGTTTTGATATTTGGTGCTGCCAAACATTAATACGTTGATGTGATGAAGCACACTAGTACATTGTAACGGACCTTGAGCGGATAAGCTCTCGTCCTTAGGTAGATGAGGCATTTACTAGATTTAATGCAGTTAGATAAAATAATTAAGTCTAGATTAGACATTTTTACTTTCGAGAGGGGAAACAGAATATAGGCACCCTCCTTTGTAACATTGTATTATTATCATTCATTCAGCATTAGCATTGAGAGCAAGTAGAGCAGAGCAGAGAGCTGTGGAGAACACCCATGTACAGTTTAAATTAATAGAAGAAATACTTTGATTCAACTCCATGGATGTGTTCAGTCTCTTTGTGTTGTTGATATTATGCTGTTGCATACTTGCTTCCTTTTATGCTTATATTTTATATGCTGCATATGTGATTGCATATTAGGTTCGAAACCTGACAGAATAAGAGAATAAGTTCCAATAGTTTCACTGTTTGAACCAGGAAATTCCTGCATCGAGTGCAATCGAATTCCTCTGCATAGAGTGCGTTGAGGAGGTTTAATAGTGAACTCTTATTCTCGTCGACTAGAATTGTGTTGACAGTTCGAACCGTGCAGGTGAGTGCAAGTTGGGCGTGAAGTCTCACTAGCAATCCTGAGATAAGAAAGGCCGGGGGTGCTGTGACTGGGAAAGCGCAGAACCTGGAAGACTTCAACACTTTGAAAGTGGTTGAAGGTGGAGCGCAGGCATCGTGCGCAAAGTCTCTGAAGGAATTTGAAGAAAAAATCTCAGGAGGGATAGTTCCTCGTTCATGTTGCAGGAACAGGCCTGGGAGAGTTTTGAACCAAGGGAAAGATTAGAAGCCGAAGGATTCTCAAGAGGAAGAGAATCGACGACTTGAAATTGTTGAGGAAAATCGCGAAATCCCGCAGACCATCAGATCGTGGAGGAGTTGCGAGGGGGTTAACTCGCAGATGCTCGAGAGAGCCTGTTTGACATCACATATCGGCATATCGGGGTTGGTGAGTGCAAGGATTACATGCATGTCAAAATCGTGATTCACGATTTCTCGATTTAGTGGGAGCCATCGATCGTCGGAGGGACAGGTGGCACAAATCCGGAGTCTTGCGGGATCGGTATTCGGGGTTTTCAACCTCAGGGAACACTTGCATTGTGGATTCGCGATCGACGAAATCCCGGGGTGACATGGTCGTGTGGGACACCAGGGAGTGAGCGGAGTCCAAGTGGCGTTAAGCCGAGAGATCGGTATTTCGGTACTCGGGGTTCGAAAGCACAAAGCATTGACATCGCGGGTCGCGATATCCCGATAGGAGAAAGCCCGATATACGGAGCATTGACTGTTGACCATCGGCACTCGGGACTTGGCATTTGAGTGGCCGGGAGCAGGGTTACGAGCCTCACGATATCGCGAGACCTGATCTTCCGATACGCGAAGAGGAGATCATCGAGGAGTAACCTGTGGGGAACAGAAGCTCCAGTTCGGAGTTGGAATAGCTTGGACTCTTAGGGTCGTGGTGTAGAAGGTCCTGGTGGGAGCGATTGTGCCGTCGAGGGTGCGGATTGCATCATGACAGTACCGAACTAAACTGGTTATGTTCATCCTTGGTTTCTTTATTTCAAATTCACAATGAAAGTACAGTCCAACACTAAACTGGTTATGTTAGTCTTTGGTTTCTTTTCGAGATTTCAATTTATATTTATTCAAGAAAATGTGAAATAAAAATATGTGTACTTTGAAATAAATTTTGAAATAAAAACATGATTTAGAAACTATTTTAATATGTAAAATTAAAATATACTTTAATATAAGTAAGTGATTTTCATTAATATTGATATTGATATAAATTGTTTATGTATCGAAAAGGGTAGAAAATGGTTGATGGAAATTATCAATCCCATGCACATTGGAAGTATTCACTAATTCCATTAATATGACACCTACCATTAATGGAAGTATTCACTATACCATTAATCGAAGTAATTACTATGACAATCCAACAATAAACTGGCTATGTTAGTCTTTGGCTTCTTTTCGAGATTTCAATTTATATTTATTCAAGAAAATGTCAAATAAAAATATGTACTTTGAAATAAGAATTGAAATAAAAACATGATTTAGAACTTATTTTAATACGTAAAATTAAAATGTACTTTAATATAAGTAAGCGATTTTCATTAAAATTTATATTGATATAAATTTTTTATGTATCGAAAAGGGTAGAAAATGGTTGATGAAAATTATCAATCCTCTACACATTGGAAGTATTCACTAATGCCATTAATATGACAACTACCATTAATGGAAGTATTCACTAGTGATATTAATTTTTAACTAGGATGTTAATCATACACTACCTTGAATTTTGAATGTACTCCAAAGTCAATTAAAAAAATGAAAATCTAAATGCAACAAACCAAGCTTTAGTAGATGACTTGCTATTTTTTATTTTTTCTTATCAGGTCACAAAATCAAATTCGTTTTCAACTTAAGTTTTTTTCAATCAAACTTAATGAAAACGATGTTTAATGTTTAGAATATAAGTAGTGTTAGGTTCATCATACACATTCTTAAAGTAGCTGATAATTTCAATTTTGTTTTAAATTTGCTTCAAGATATTGAAATTTCTAAATGCACAAATTTAAAAATTTAATATAATATCAACACGTTTGGAATCAAAATTCACAATTTTATAATTAAAATTGATGCTTTTGTTGGATTACTGAGAGGGGGCGTGAATTAGTAATCGTGTAATTATAATCATTTTTCTTCAAATGTTATATCAATGTATAATTATTATCCAATAATGAACAGTAAGAAATAAACAATCACACACATACACAGTACAATGGTGTTTTACGTGGAAACCCAAATCGAGAGAAAACCACATAATGTTTTTTTTTATATGTCTTCAAGAATTATATTCATTGGAAGCACCAACTTCCTTTTTTTTCCAACTGCAACTGGAAGGAGGCTCCAAACCCCTAGTTTCTCAGGCTACAACCTGAGGGAAGCTCCAACTCCCCAATTCTCTAGCTACAACCATAAAGAGGCTACAATCCCCTATGTTCTTCAGCTACAACCAGAGGATGGCTACAACCACATATCCTTGCCCCGTCCTGCCACTCTAAAGTAGAAGTAGAATTTTGGGACCACTGTCACACTATCACTGTGAGATGTACCATTGTAAACATGTACCAATAAATCTGAACAATGCATCAACCTGTACCTCAACCTGTAATCAACCTGTACCATAAAAAAGTACATCAACCATGCACCAACCTGTACCAAACAACCTGTAATCAACCTGTACCATAAAAAAGTGCATCCAACCATGTACAAGGTATGTACCAATCATGTTTCAACTACTCATCAACTATGACTCATCAATATGTACCAACATCATCAACTATACACCTCAGGTATGTGCCAACTCATCAACTACTTGTCTCAACCATGTACTCAGCATGTACCTCAACTAAAATCCCTCATCAATTTCATCATCCAAATCTAATTTGTAGCTCTATAATAGACCTGGTGTATATTATCACATTCCATCAAACCTTCCTTACCTTTAACAACAAGAGACTAGCATTTGCATCAAAATTTTCTTTAGGCTCACATGCCTAGTTTTGGATTAGTCAACAACCCTAACTTGAAATAATCATAACTTTGAACCTGTAATGTAAAAACATATGAAACTGATATACACTATTCTTCAGTGTAGTTTATGCAATTCCTCTAGGTGTCACTACTTGGAACCTCTCAAAAAAGGAGTTAGAGAAAAAATGGCATACCTTGCTGAATTTTGTCTTAGTCTAGAGAGCGACCTTGTAGAGCCTTCCCCACATGAAATATTCATTGAATTGATCTGAAATTGTTAAAAAGAATACTAAAGATAGTACCCTAACCAACACATTTAGTTTCACTGAATTTGAATCTGTTATGAAGAAGTTATGACGTTTTTACCCAAAACACCTATTTTTGACTAGTTTTAGGACTAGCCACAAACCCTATTTTCCATGGAGTGTAACTCCAAAAGTACAATGACCCACAATATCAATTGATTACCAAAGATACTTGGATATGTTTTCTCAATGGCATAGAAATTTCACGGTCTGAATTATTATATAAAAAAATTTATAGCAAAAATTGTGAGATGACCTGTAAATAACATACCTTAGAAAGCACCATCAAAAGAATTTATCCTTCCTTGAATTTCGGCCTTGTTTTATTCACCTTCCCTCATAAATTAAGATTAGATATCGTTGGTTACCTCAGACACCTATAGATATTCAATATTCTCAAGTGTAATTTAAAATGAGAGAGCCTTGTCTCTTATTTATACTCTCCAAGTAGCTTCTTTAAAAACATCTTCTAGGTCACTTGGCCCACTTTCCTTATTTTAGGGTTAACCCACTTCTAATTTCTCCATTAAATTTATTATTGAAATAATTTATTTTGTATTCACTTTGAATTATAATGCACTCATAACTTCACTTTATTATTTATCTTTTAAAATCTCTTAAACCAATTTTACTACTTTGACCTTTTGGGGCTTCTAGATGACATATGAGGGTCCTCCAACTTCGTAAGGAAATAACTCTCAAACCATGAGGGGTTATGTGAAATTCCACATACCACCAAAAATGGAATGACATGTAATATCCATCTATAATAGTATTACCGTCAAATATAGAAAAAATCATATTGTTATCCATCAAACAAACTTGGGTCCATTACCCAAACCTGGGTTCTCCAACTTCACATGGTCATAACTCTCTAACCACGAGGAGTTATGTGACATTATACATACCACTGGAATGGAATGACAAGCACTATCCATATAGGATAGTTTCCCTGACAAATTCATTGTCCTTCATCTAATTATTCCACAATTAATCATGGGTTCTCTTACTCCGCAAAGCGTCTTCCCATGAGGGCTTTCACCATAAGGGGACCACTTTGGAGTTCATCCATATTTACTTATTATCAATCATGAAAAAACAATAATGAGTTATATTTACATCAAACAATATTGGGTCCATTACCCAAACCTTTGTGCTACAGGGATTTCTTCAAGGGTTGACATCAATGACAACCAACCTTAATCAACAATCTCCCCCTTTGGCATTGATGGCAACACTCTGATGCAATACTGAAAACATATCACTCATGATCCCCCTGGAACCATTCCTCTTTCCTATGCATCTTATAAAATCACCTCTGTCATCTTCATCTGATAAATCTCTCCCCCTTTGTCATCAACGAAAAATGTATCTTTCCATCTGGGGCTACTCCCCCTGACTAAACTATCCTCTTATGGTTCTTCCTCATGTACATCTAAGACATATAAGATAAGCATTAAAAAATTATTCAAAAAGAATTCATTTTGGAGTATAAATAACTCCAAGTCTTTGGCGAAGATATTCAAAGGCTTCCCGTGGAAGTGGTTTTGTAAAGATGTCTTCCACTTGTTCTTTTGTGCCCACATACTCAACTGAGATGTTCTTTTGTGCAACCTGTTCCCGTAGAAAGTGATACTTGATTGGAATGTGCTTCATCTTGGAGTTCATCACCAGGTTTTTTGAGATACTGATGGAACTTGTATTATCACAATATATTGGAATGGGCTCATCATACTCAACCTGTATATCTGTCAGATCTTGTTTCATCCAAAGAGCTTGTGTACAACATGTTGTTGTTGCAATATACTTTGTCTCGGCTGTAGATAGAGATATTGATGATTGTTTCTTTCTTATCCATGATACCAAACACTCACATAAGTAGAACGTTGTTCCACTGGTGCTTTGTTGTTCATCAATACAACCTTTCCAATCTGCATCTATGTAGGGAATACGTGATAGATATTTTCCTTTTGGATACTATAATCCAAACCCTTATGTTCATTTGAGATATCTGAAGATCCTCTTTACTGCTGATACATGTGATTCCATTGGTGTTATTTGAAATCATGCCACATGTCCAGCTTCCTGTATTACATCTGGTATGGATGTTGTCACATATAGTAGGTTGCCAATCATTGACCTATATTTCCTCTGATCTGTATACTTCGAATCATCATCTTTTCTCAAATTACAACTGGTTTGCATGGGAGTGATAACTGGTTTAAAATCTTCCATTCCAAACCTCTTTAAAATTTATCTGATATACTTGGTTTGAGAAACAAAAATTCCTTGGTTTCTTTGATGTATCGGAAGTCGCAAAAAGAAGGATAGTTCTCCAAGTAACGACATTTCAAATTCATTATGCATGTCTTTTGAAAATTTCTGGCTTAACCTGTCATCATCACTACCAAAAATAATATCAACAACATAAACTTCAATTAATAAAATATTACCTTGACTTACCTTGATGTAGAGGTCATTGTCAGCACTTCCTTTTCTGAACCCTGCCTGCTACAGATACTTATCCAGTCTGGAGTACCATGCTCTAGGAGCCTGTTTTACACCATACAAGGCCTTCTTTAATTTACACACATAGTATGTGTTCTCTAACAACTGAAATCCTTCTGGTTGTTCAATGTAGAATTCTTCTTCAAGTTCCCCATTCAAAAAAGTTCATTTTACGTCCATCTGATATACTTTAACATTTTTGGAGCATGCATAAACTAAAAGCAAACAGATTGCTTCCATTCTGGCAACTGGGGCAAATGTCTCTTCAAAGTCGATTCCTTCAATATGTTCATATTCTTTACATACCAATCTACATTTTTTCCTTGTAACATGTCCATCTTCATTCAATTTATTCCTGAAAACCCATTTTGTGTTGATCACATTCTTATTCTTTGGTCTTGGAACCAATTCCCAAGTGTCATTTTTCTCTATTTGATCCAATTCTTCAACCACGGCCTTATTCCAAAATTCATCCTTGTTGGCTTCTTCAAAACAGTTTGGTTCAATTGTAGATAAGAGCGCTAGGTTTGTTTGTTCTGGTGAACATATTTTTCTTCTAGTCTCAACTCCTGCATCTTTGTTTCCAATAATCTGATCTTAAGGATGATTCTTCTGTAATCGTTTGCTAGGTGTCTTTGGAGATAATTGTTGAACTTTCTCTTCTGCTTCTTTCGGATTCTCTTCATTTTCATCTTCATCTTCCTCTTCTACTTCTTTTCCATATTCTTCTTCAAAAATTTGTTCCATTGATTTGTTTTCTTCTTCCTTTGATTCTGGTCTTCCTGTTTCATCAATTTTTACATTGATGTTTTCCACAACTTTGTTTAATCTTAGATTGTAACACTTGTATGATTTCATTGTACTAGAGTAACCAACAACTATTCTTTTGTCCACACGAGATTCAAAATTTCTCATTCTACCATCTTCTCTTTTGATGTAGCATATGATTCCAAAAACTCTAAAGTGCTTCACATTTGCTAGTCTTCCTTTCCATAGCTCATAGGGAGTTTAATCAGTGTTGTTTTTAAGCATTAATTTTTGAAATTACTAAGACAACTGAGAGGGGGGTTGAATCAGTTTTTACTGTGCTTAAACAATTTTAAGTCTATTAAACCATTTTTAATCATCATCAAGTGACCATAAATATTATACATCATATGAACAACATAAATAATGAGCATCAATCACACATAAGATATACACAGAGATAGATTTTCACAAGGAAACCCATAAATGGAGAAAACATCTTCTTCTTCTAAATGATAGGTAGTCTTTTAAGTTATGTACATCATATATGTTTGAGCACCAACTCAAAGTGAGGCTACTACCTCCGTTTTACAAGCTCCAACTTGTTGAGAGCACCAACTCTTTGGTTTCTCTAGCACCGACAAGAAGGAAGCACCAACTCCTTGAGTGTTCCAGCACCAACTGAATGGAAGAACCTACTTCCACTTATACAAGCACCAACTTGCATACATAAAAATTTGTGTTTTCCAAAGCACCACCTTGCCACCCTATTTTCTAGCCACAAGTAGATGGAAGCTACAACTCCCAATATTCAAGCACCAACTTGAATATCAGAGGACCACAGTCCTCCCTAGAACCACCCTATATTCCTGATTATGCATAATTGATTGACAAACAAACATTACAGGTATTTCAATTCTTACCCTTCTTCACTGTTATGCAATTCTTCTCTGGTTCAAAAACTGCTCTACAGTTCTTCTCTGCTACATGCTATTCTGCTCTTCCTTCTATCTGTTCGGTGACTGTTACTCATCTCTGATTTTTATCTCATGCTCTCCATTCTTTCATTTTATGTTTCTTATAGTTCATATCATTGTTTCGGTTAGAACAGCCAGCCAAACTCAGTCGCTGCATCTTGCCTTTTATACTCATCAGCCTCATCAGTTACACCTTGAATCTCCTTGGGCAAAGATAAAAACTTCTCAACAACTGTATCACCAATCGATCAAGAACCATGATTCGATTTTCTAACTGAATTGTAACTGAACTTGTTAATCATGAAAATAAACGATGACCCTTCGATCATATTCCTAATTAACCTGCACCGTTGGATTACCAATTATGGATCTCGTGCCTACTCCTGANGGCTGTGACCACGAGCCTAATCAGAATGACTTTCGCATTTCACATTTCAGCAATCCTATGTCAAAGGGTCTCGACACTCCAAGTTGCGATCACCGAAAAAGAGCTTAGCTCCACTAGCTCCACCTTCTCATATGATCACTGACGGTGACCACAGCCTACACACAAAAGGCGTTTTCGCATTTCACATTTCAGCAATCCAGAGGTGAAGAGTCTTGACTCTTCATGTTACGATCTTCGAAAAGGGGCTTAGCTCCACTAGCTCCTCCCTCTAACATGACCACTGGCGGTGACCTAGTGCTTATACACAAAGTGCTTCGTAATTCACAAATTCGAGAATCCTGTGGTGAAGAGTCTCGTCTCTTCATGTTGCGATTGCTAAAATGGAGCTTAGCTCTGCTAGCTCCTTCCCCTCACATGACCACTAACAGTGACCATAGGCTGCACCAAAAGGTGCTTCGTGATTTCGCGTTTCAGCATTCTTTTCATGAGTGTCCTTGACACGTCCAACTCCCGGTATCCAAAACTTCGAAATGGATTCATATCAATGGTCCGCAATGTTGATGCTTCGACAGTACAGATATTTTTGTGATCTCGCATATCGTGAGTTCGTGCTGTGAGTTTCTTCCTTGATTCCTCCAACTCCCAGTATCCGAAACTCTGAAACAAAACCTTTGTCATGCTCTGATCTATCACCACATGTCCCTCTTGGATCAACGATCCAGATCTTATCACGATTTCTCATATCATGAGTTGGAAGGTTAGAGCACTACCTTCCTTTGACTTTCCAGTCAAAAAAATGTTAATCCCTCGCCACGTGTACTCCTCAACGATGGATGACCCTCCTGCTTTTAGGACTTTGTAAGCCATATTCTGGATCCAACGATGGTCAGCCCTCGCACTCAGATCCAATGTCTGATATTTTTCGTCCTCTTTTGCGTGTTACTCCTATCTTTATTCAGATCTGACAGTCATCGAGAATTCAGGATGGGTGATCCAACAATTACTGTTTCTCCTCACTATTGATCTTGCCATTTCCATGCCATCATCTCTTTGTTGAACGTGTTGATATTTTCCATCAATGACAAAACATGCATACTCTACCTCTGTCTGAAAACATGCCAACAATATCTCCCTTTGGCATTGATGGCAACCCCTTGAAGAACATCCAAACTTACCACTGTATTGAAATTACCAGCAATGCCTTGAAGAACATCCAGCTTTACCACTGTATTGAAATTACCACACTTTCTCCCCCTTTGACATCAATGTTAACAAAAAAACAAGCTCCCTCTGAGCTATTGCAGTACATCTTGAAGGTATCAGATATGTGACAAGCATATACTCCCCCTGTGTTGTTGTAGTATTCTTCAGAGGTATTAGAGATTCAACCAACACAAACCCCCCTTGACATGATGGACCCTGTTAATTTGACACTGAGGTCATGCCCAACTTCTGGCGAAGATATCCAAAAGGAGTCATTGCTAACGGTTTAGTAAAGATATCAGCCATTTGTTCTGTGGAAGGAATATAATTTAGCTGAATGACTCTATTTGTAACTTGGTCTTTGATAAAATGATATTTTATTGGGATATGCTTAGTCTTGTAATGAAGAACATGATTCTTGGAGACACTAATGGCACTAGTATTATCACAGTGAATTGTAATTGGATCAGTATAATTTACCTTCAAATTTGTAAGAGTTTGAATCATCCATAAAATCTGAGTGTAGCAAGTAGCAGCAGCAATGTAATTTGCCTCTGTAGTTGATAAGTAAATAGATCCCTTCTTCTTATTAATCCATGCTCCCAACGAGTCACCTAGGAAGAATGCACCTCCGCTAGTGCTCTTTCTCTCATCCACATAATTTGCCCAATATGCATCTGAATAAGTAGTTAATTGAAAATTCTGATTTCTGGGATACCAAAAACCATAATTCATTGTTCCTTTCAAGTATTTGAATATTCTTGTGACAGCTACAAAATGAATTTGTTTAGGAGCAGACTGATAATGACCTGCCATTCCAACAGCTTGCATTATATCAGGACGGGATGTTGTGATATACATAAGACTTCCTATCATCGAGAGATATGTCCTTTGATCAACATAAGGTGAAATATCATCTTTACTAAGCTTGCAACCAACCACCATAGGTGTACTAACAGGAGAGGAATCCTCCATCTGAAATTTCTTCAACATCTCTTTCAAATATTTTTCTTGAGAGATAAAAATTCCTGTAAAACTCTGTTTTATTTGTAAGCCAAGAAAATATGACAATTATTTTATCATGGACATATCAAAATCCGTTTTCATAGAGTTAGAAAACTATTGAAGAGAGGAATCATTATTACAACAAAAAATAATGTCATCTACATAAATCAAAACAACTAGTAAATCATCACTTTCAGTTTTTATGTAGAAATTGCTATCAACAATACATTTCTTGAATCCTTTGTCTTGTAAAATTTTTTCCAGTCTATAATACCAAGCTCGTGGTGCTTGTTTCATTCCATATAAATCCTTCTTTAGCTTGCAGACATAATCAGGGTTATCTGTCAATGAGAATCCTTCAAGTTGCTCCATATATACTTCTTCCTCTAGACATCCATTAAGAAATGTTGACTTAACACCCATCTGATAAACTTTAAAGTTCTTATGACATGAATATGGAAGAAACATTTTGATGGCTTCCAATCTTTCCACTGGTGCAAAATTTTCATCAAAATCCTAACCTTCAACTTGTGCATACCCTTTACAGGCCAATCTGGCTTTATTTCTAACAACTTGTCCTTTTTTATTCATTTTATTTTTGAACACCCATTTGGAACCTATTACATTCTTGTCTTCAGGTATAGGAACAAGCTCCCAAGTATTGTTCTTTTCAATCTGATCAAGCTCTTCATTCATAGCTCTAATCTAATCATCATGCTAGATGGCTTCATCAAAATTTTCAGGTTTGGCAATAGTTAAAAAAACAACATGGGATTGTTCTGAGTCTTTAATCAATTTTCTTCTTGTCTGAACTCCTTTATTTATATCTCCAATTATATGATTTTCAGGATGATATTTGTCAATATTTTCATCATTATTCTTGATATAACATTTACTCCCAAAGACTTTAAAATGCTTGATTGAGGCAGGTCTTCCAAACCATAGTTCATAAGGAGTCTTGTCGCTGTGTACTATGAGATGAGCTTTGTTAAGAATCTGAACAGTTGTATGAATTGCTTCCACCCAACATCTCTGAGTTATGGTCCTTTCATTCATCATTGATCTTTCCATTTGTTTTACTGATCTATTCTGCCTCTCAACAACTCCATTTTGTTGTGGAGTTCTTGGAATTGTGTACTCTCTTTTGATTCCATGTTTATCACATAAATATTTGAAGTTCCATGAGCTAAACTCTCCTCCTCTATCAAACCTTACTACTTTCAATCTTTTTCCTGTTTGATTCTCAGTTAGATCCTTAAACACTTTAAATTTTTCAAATGCTTCATATTTTTCCTTCAAAAAGTCAACCCATGTTAGTCTAGAATAATCATCAATAATCAACATAAAATATTTTTTTTTTCCTGTACCTTCTTTTCTTGATTGTCCACATAAATCCATATGTACTAACTGGAGAGGTTTTTCTATTGAAGGAAAGTTTTTAGATTTGAACTGTGTCTGAGTAAGCTTTTCTATCTGGCATGGTTTACAAACATAATCATATGGCTTTGATATCTTTGGAAGATCCTTTACTGCCCCACTATTTTTGAGCTTGATTATATGATCAAAATTTAAGTGTCCAAGTCTCCTATGCCATAGCCAACTTTCATCATACTTGCTTAAGTGGAATTCTTCTTTTTCTTCTTTTAACACATAGACATTGTTTTATGTTCTTATCCCTTTTGCAACTATTTGTCCAGAATTCACAGATTTTATTCTACAACCTTTAGAAGTAAAAACAACTTCACATCCTCGGTCACAGACTTGACCAAAACTAAGAATATTATGTTTCAGACCTTCTACAAAAAACACATGTTGAGCTTTCCTTTGCCATTACTCAAACTTACCATTCCTTTACCTTTTATTTTTACTGCTGCATCATTTCCAAAAGTTACATTCCCTGATTTGCTTTCACTTAGAGTTAGAAACTTACTTTTGTCTCTAGTCATATGTTTGGAACATCCACTGTCAATATACCAGAGATTATTTCGTTTTGGGGATGATAACACTAGTCTACACTTGTCATCTTCTTTCTTCTTCCAAATCTTGAAATTTTCAGCAGTAGGATTAGAATCTGGCTTAACATTTCTTAAGCAACAATCTGCATCTTTATGTCCATAGTAATGACAGATGTAACATTCTGGTTCACTGAATATCATATCATAATGATTGTTATTCTCATAATTGTTTTTATGTTTCACGTGCGTCCTTCCTCCATCCATCTAATGATTTATAGTATGTGGTTGTTTGTTTCTTGGCTGTCTCAATCTTTGTTGTGGCAGATAATTATTCCTTGAGTATCTTGATTTCAAATATCTAGACCTTAAAGAATAGTTTACATCTTTGTGACCAAAGTTAGAACAAAAAAAACAATAACCATAGAAAAAACCTTTGTACCTGGAAAAAGGTTGTAGTCGACTTCTTCCATGCTGATGATTTATTTGATCAAAAAATGTGTTTGTGTTATTTCTTTGATCTACAGATTTAGTTTTGGTACTTTTCCTTTCATTCCTTCTTGGTGATTGATTTTCTTTCTTTATTTCTATAGAGTGGTTGTTGTCATTGACTGTAGTTTTGACAAACTTGATGGGTTTTGTGTTACTTGACAGATTTTGGTGATACAATGCCTTAAACTTCTCCATTTCTTTTCTGGTTTTTACTATCTCTTCTTCTAAGGCTTCACACGTCACTTTCTTCTCTGACAACTGTTGTTTCAGTATGTCTTCTATTTTCTTTGCCTATTCTAACTCCACTTTTAGTAGAGAAAAGTTTTCATCAGGTTTTTCACCATTCATTTTAAACTGCATCAACAATTGTTTTTATTTTCTCTTCTTACATCTGAGTTTGTCAATTTCTTCCAAAGCATTGATTAATTCACCTTCCATATCCACCACAACTTCTTCATCATTCATTTCACCTCCTGTGTGTTCATCATCAATATCTCCCATAGCCATAAGAATAAAATCATTCACTTTGTTTTCACATGATGAATCACTATGTATGTCTTCTGAGGAATTGTCATTGTTTGCACACAAACTTTTCTTTTTACTATGTTTCTTGAATTTGTACTTCTTTTCATCATCAGAGTTTTGGTCCTTTTTTCTGGTGGGGACACTTAGATGCAAAATGACCTATCTTACCACAGTTAAAACATTTGAAGGGAAGCTTTCCTTGATATTTTCCTGATCCTTTCTTTAACCTTCTCACAAATTTTGCCTCAATATCTTCTAAATCTGAATCAGTATTATTGTCTGCTTTAAAATATGCTTCTCTAGTAATGGATTTATCTTTGTTGATTGTCATTTCATATGCAATTAGAGTTCCTAAGAGTTGATCAATGGACTGAGTTTTAAGATCATTTAGTTCTTCTATTGCAGAGACTTTTGGATTAAATTTATCATGCAGAGATCTTAGAATCTTTTGAACTAAAAATGATTCTTCAATCTTCTCAACAAGACTCTTCATGGCATTCACAAGTTCTTCAACTTTTAAAAAATACTTTCTAACTATTTCATCTTCATTCATCTTTAGTTGTTCAAACTTCAACCTATATGTTTGGAGTTTGACATCTTTTACTTTCTCATTTCCTTCATAATTGTTAATAAGTTTATCCCACATATCTTTAGCAGTTTCAAGATGCATCACCTTTACAACCTCAGCTTCAGCAAGTCCATTGAAGATAACATTCATTCCCTTAGCATTAAAGTTAAATTCTAAC
>JASDQU011028735.1:33504-53243 GCA_032191745.1 Picea mariana | reverse complement strand
TCTCATCTCAGTTGGTGCTGAGAATGCAAGCTGAGTCTTGCATATAGAGCTAGTGCTCTTGTAGAGTTGTACTCTATTCAGTTGTTGCTGATAAACCCCAAGGATTGTAGTCCGTAATAAAAAGCAAATTGTACATACATCTTGTGTTCTTTGTGTTCATTGTGGTGATGACTTGTTGATGATATATTTTTGATATATGTTGCTGATATGTGCTCACATCTAACTGGTTATAAATGATAGCAATGGGTAATGAATAAATGTTGAATGATAATTGATGAGTTTTTTTGCAAGAGGGAAGTTTTGGGAAAAAGAGCCCCACACTCATTCAACCCCCCCTCTAAGTGTGGTAGGTGTGTCCAACACTCTTATTGTTGGCCATTTCAGTGTAGGTAAGATGGTGGAAAATTGGCAAATGTATTTCTATTGGCTTAAAATGAAGCATTTCCATGGAATCTATAGGACTACCTATGTCTAAAAAAAATCATGATTATCTTTATGCTATTGTTGATCGTTTCAGAAAAATGTGTATTTTGATGCCTTGTAAAAAGCAGGATACAACTCGATAAATGACACAAATGTTCTTCCAACATGTATGGGTACATTTTGGGTTTCCCAAATCCATTATTTCTGATCGAGATTCTTGATTTCTTGGGAAATTTTGTTCAAGATTATGGGAACTCATGGAAACCAAGTTGAAAAAGAGCATAAAATTCCATCCACAAATTGATGGTCATACCGAAGTGGTGACTAGAACAATAGTACATATTCTTTGTGGTTATTGCGGGAAACAACCTAAGCTTTGGGATGAGCACCTACACTACATTAAGCATGCCTATAATCAGGCTAAGCATTCACCGACTCAAACATCTCCATTTTAGGCATGTTTTGCTTACTTTCCAAAATCTCCTTTATATTTTATATTTGGGAAGGATGATGCTAATGATGGTCATAGTGACATTGATAAGGCTAAGTGGTTCATTGTGAAAATTCAATTGGTGCATCACATGGTACAAGAACAATTGGAAAAGAGACAAGCCAAGTACAAGACAAGACAAGACATGATAAGCATTGTGTTGACCATAGTTTCCAAGTTGGAGATGAAGTTTGTCTTTACATTAGCAAAGAGAGGCTTAAAGGAGAAGGTAAAAAAATGAAACCAATCAAATATGGACCTTTTAAGATTCTTGAAAAAATTGGTAACAATTCCTTTCGTTTGGATTTTCCTCCTTATATGAAAATGTATGCGGTTGTTAATGTTGACAATTTGAGATTGTATGAGCCTCCTTTGATTGATCACCAAGGAGATCATGTTCAGATTCCTTCAATAGATGACTTCTCACCAGAATATCTTTTAGAATTGCAACATGATACCATCCTTGACATAAATACAAGAACTTCAAAATGAGGGAATGTGGAGTAGCTTCATGTTGGTATCAAAGGAAAAAATACAAGAAAATCTAAATGGATTGAGGTTGGAAGGGTGAGGGATATGTACCCTCATATACAGGTTGACTAACATAGTCTTTTGGAGGTCCAAAAGCTTCCCAATGGGGAGGAGTGATCTGAGGGATCAAAAAGTGATCCAAAATCAAAGTGTTAGAAAGTTCTCAAAAATGGTTTCATTGCATAGATCATGTCCCCACAATCCCAACACAACTTGAACGAGATCAAACAAAGTCTGTATGAAAAATTTATAGTTTTATGTCCAATTTCTTCAACAGGAAAGTTTTTTGCTAACTATGCAGTCCAAACAGGCTAACATGGCAGTTGACTGTATAGTTCATACAACCTTACATGTGACATGGACAAGACACGTGGTAGGGATGATCGAGTTGGTGACTAGACAGGTGGCATGGTAGGGTGATGACATGGACCAATGGATGGTTGACACATGGTAGAAGATTGGTGCATGTGTGGGCCAATGACAGGGTGCCACATGGATCACTCAGGGACTACCATGTGCCACCCCACCGGGCTGTAAAAGGTTGGCTGGAATCCATGGGGGTATAACTTGTGACCTATGGGTGGATGGATGAGCGCATAGGAAGGACATACCATTCCACCTATGGGCTGGTTCTTAAACTGTAATGGCATCGATTCCTTTTGAATTAACAATGGGGAGGAGTTGGTGGGAGGGTTAGGGAATAGCCCCAACCCGTGGTTCCGGGCATGACCAATCACCAGTGGGAATCAAGGGCGGAACCGTTGGAGGGCCAACCGATGCGATATTTGGTGGTTATCCCCAGGATGTGGCCACGTGGGCCATGCGACCGAGCCCTCCGCAATCAGGTGCTAAATATCCACTAACCACGCAACAAATTCAACCATGATCCAGAACACGTTTGGTGAGATAGGTTTGGTTCAGTGTGAGCCAGGTTTTGGAGGTTGTGTCTATTTTGGATTGCCTCCTAAAAGAGGTATCCAACATGAGATCCAATTGCAGAATTTTTTTTCTCTTCCAAACATTGGCACGTACAGGATGTCAGTCATGGATAATGCTAAAATAAATAAATAAACCCAAGAGTTTCTCGACGAAGGGGTTATAAAGTCAAGCGCATCGCCATGCAGGTCACCAATTGTTTTAGTACAAAAGAAATATGGTACATGGTGCATGTGTGTAGATTTATGATCCTTGAACAAGATTACTGTAAAGAATCATTACCCTCTTCCTCGAATTGATAATTTTCTTGATCAATTGAAAGATGTTTTGTATTTCACTAAGTTGGACTTGAGGAGTGGTATCAATAGATTAGGATTGTTGAAGGAGACACACAGAAGAAAAATTTCAAAAGAAAGCAAGGTTTGTATGAATGGATGGTTATGCCATTTGGGATTTGCAATTCTCCTGCAACATTCATGAAAGTTATGAATGATGTTTGAAGGCCTTTTCTTAATGATTGTGTAATTTTATACTTGGATGACATATTTATTTTTAGAAAATCTCGAGAAGAACATATTAGTCATGTGAAACAAGTCTTATATGTCTTAAAGAAAGAAAATTTGTTTTTAAAGATGTCTAAATGTGAGTTTGGAAATACCTCATTATTTTACTTGGGACATATTGTTGGAGGGGGGAAATTGAAGATAGATCCTTGAAAGGTCAAATTCATTGTACATTGGCCTGATCCCAACAATGTAACAGAGGTTAGAAGCTATTTGGGAGCAACCGAATATTGGTGAAATTTTATTTCTAACTTTTCCTCAATTGAAACTCCATTACATGCTATGACAAGCATTAACAAGGGTTTCCAATGGGGAGGCAAACAATAAAAATCTTTTGATGCATTGAAGGAGAGAATTAGATCACCTCCAGTTCTTTTACTTCCTGATTTAAGGCATCCATTTGAGATACAAACAGATGCAAGTAACTATTCCATGGGAGCAATATTGTTGCAATATGGTAAGACCATATGTTACCATTCTGAAACTTTTAATGGTGCAGTAGTTAGGTATCCTACATATGACAAGGAATTGTATGCATTGGTACAAAGTGTGAAAAAGTGGAAACACTATTTGCTAGGAAAGGAAACTATGATTCACATTGATAATCAACCTTTTCAATACTTGCAATCACAAACTAAGCTACAACAAGCAAGGCACTTCATATGGATTGGATTCTTGCAGCAATTCCACTTGGTGATAAGGTATAAGAAAGGAATTTATAAAAAGTTTGATGATATGCTTTCTAGGCCTATTATTAGTGCTTCAATTATTCTTAAGCATAATTATATCATGCATGAGAGCTATGTTGAACAATATGCTTTAGATGTTGATTTTAAAGATTTATATGCAACTTTGTGTCAAGCTAACCAAGTAGAGGAATTGGATTACCATGTTCATGATAAAGATTTGTATAATCTTGGAAAGCTATGTATTCCACAGGGTGAAAGATTCAACATCATAAGGGAAGCACATACTTCTCTTATTGTTGGCCATTTCAGTGTAGGTAATGTGGTGGAAAATTTGCAAAGGTATTTCTATTGGCCTAAAATGAATGAAAGTGTATCACAATATGTAAGATGATGTTCTTTATGTGCTACAAGTAAGCCTAGCAAAAGAAAGTTAGGATTTTATACTCCACTTCCAGTTCCTTCGCATCCTCGGGAAAGGATTTCCATGGACTTTGTAAGAGGACTACCTACATCTAAAAAAATCCTAATTTTCTTTATGTTGTGGTTGATCGTTTCAAAAAAATGTGTATTTTAATGCCTTGTAAAAACTAGCCTACAACTAGATAAATGACACAAATGTTCTTCCAACATGTATGGGTACATTTTGGGTTTACCAAATCCATTATTTCTGATCGAGATTCTTGATTTCTTGGGAAATTTTGTTCAAGCCTATGGGCACTCATGGACACCAAGTTGAAAAAGATCACAACATTCCATCCACAAATTGATGGTCATACAGAAGTGGTGAATATAACAGTAGTACATATTCTTCGTGGTTATTGTTGCAAACATCCTAAGCTTTAGGATGAGCACCTACACTACATTAATCATGCTTATAATCAAGCTAAGAATTCACCGACTCAAACATATCCATTTTAGGCATGTTTTTGTTAATTTCCAAAATATCCTTTATATTTTATATTTGGGAAGGATGATGCTAATGATGGTCATAGTGACATTGATAAGGCCAAGTGGTTCATTGTGAATATTTAATTGGTGCATCACATGGTACAAGAACAATTGGAAAAGAGCCAAGCCAAGTAGAGACAAGACAAGACATGATAAGCATTGTGATGACCATAGTTTCGAAGTTGGAGATGAAGTTTGTATTTACATTAGCAAAGAGAGGCTTAAAGCAGAAGGTAAAAAATTGAAACCAATTAGATATGGACCTTTTAAGATTCTTGAAAAAATTGGTTACAATGCCTTTCGTTTGGATTTTCCTCCTTATATGAAAATGTATGTAGTTGTTAATGTTGACAATTTGAGATTGTATGAGCCTTCTTTGATTGATCATCAAGGAAATCATGTTTAGATTCCTTCAATAGATGACTTCTCACTAGAATATATTTTAGAATTGCAACATGATACCATCCTTGACAGAAAGACAAGAACTTCAAAATGAGGGAATGTGGAGTAGCTTCGTGTTGGGATCAAAAGAAAAAATACAAGAAAATCTAAATGGATTGAGGTTGGAAGGGTGAGGGATCTGTACCCTCATCTAAAGGTTGACTAAAATAGTCTTTTGGAGGTCCAAAAGCTTCCCAATGGGGAGGAGTGATCTGAGGGATCAAAAAGTGATCCAAAATCAAAGTGTTTGAAAGTGCTCAAAAATGATTTCATTGCGTAGATCATGTCCTCAAAATCCCAACACAACTTGAATGGGATCAAACAGAGTCTATATGACAAATTTATAATTTTATGTCCATTTTCTCCAACAGGAAAGTTTTTTGCTAACTATGCAGTCCAAATAGGATGACATGGCAGTTGAATCTGTAATTCATACAACCTTACATGTGACATTGAAAGGACACATGGTAGGGATGACCGGGTTGGTGACTAGACAGGTGGCGTGGTAGGGTGATGACATGGACTAATGGATGGTCGACACGTGGTAGAAGACTGGTTCATATGTGGGCCAATGACAGGGTGCCACATGGCTCACTCAGGGACTACCACGTGCCACCCCACCGACCTGTAAAAGGTTGGTTGGAATACATGGGGGTTGAACTCGTGACCTACGGGTGGATGGAAGAGTGCATAGGAAGGACATACCAGTCTGCCTACGAGGTGGTTCTTAAACTGTAATGGCGTTGATTCCTTTTGAATTAACATTGGGGAGGAGTTGGCGGGAGGGTCAGGGCATAGCCCTAGCCCATGGTTTTGGGCATGACCAACCACTAGTGAGAATGAAGGGTGGAACCGTCGGAGGGCCAAACGATGCTGGATTTGGTGGTTATCCCCAGGATGTGGCCATGTGGGCCATGCGATCGATCCCTCCGCAATCAGGTGCTAAATATCCACTAACCACACAACAAATTTAACCACGATCTAGAACGTGTTTGGTGAGACAGGTTTGGTTCAGTGTGAGATAGGTTTTGGAGGTTGTTTCCATTTTGGATTGCCTCCTAAAAGAGGTATCCAACATGAGATCCAATTTCAGAAAGATTGTCCTCTTCCAAACATTGGCACGCATAGGATGTCATTCATGGATAATGCTAAAATAAATAAATAAACCCAAGAGTTTTTCAACAAAAGGGTTATAAATCCAAGCACATCGCCATGCGGGTAACCAATTTTTTTAGTACCAAAGAAAGATGGTACATGGCACATGTGTGTATATTTATGATCCTTGAACAAGATTACTATAAAGAATCATTACCCTCTTCCTCGAATTGATAATTTTCTTGATCAATTGAAAGATGTTTTGTATTTAAATAAGTTGGACTTGAGGACTGGTAGCATCAGATTAGAATTGTTAAAGGAGACACACAGAAGAAAACTTTCAAAACAAAGCAAGGTTTGTATGAATGGATGGTTATGCCATTTGGGATTTGTAATGCTCCTGCAACATTCATGATAGTTATGAATGATGTTTGAAGGCCTTTTCTTGATGATTGTGTTATTTTCTACTTGGATGACATATTTATTTTTAGAAAATCTCGAGAAGAACATATTAGGAATGTGAAACAAGTCTTATATGTCTTGAAGAAAGAAAATTAATTTTTAAAGATGTCTAAATGTGATTTTGGAAATACCTCATTATTTTACTTGGGACATATTGTTGGAGGGGGGAAATTGAAGATAGATCCATGAAAGGTCAAATTCATTGTAGATTGGCCTGATCCCATCAATGTAATAGACGTTAGAAGCTATTTGGGAGCAACCCAATATTGGAGAAATTTTATTTCTAACTTTTCCTCAATTGCAACTCCATTACATGATATGACAAGCATTAACCAGGGTTTCCAATGGGGAGGCAAACAACAAAAATCTTTTGATGCATTGAAGGAGAGAATTAGCTCACCTCCAGTTCTTTCACTTCCTAATTTAAGGAAGCCATTTGAGATACAAACAAATGAAAGTAACTATGCCATGGAAGCAATATTGTTGCAATATGGTAAGCCTATATGTTACCATTCTGAAACTTTTAATGGTGCAGTAGTTAATTATCCTACATATGACAAGGAATTGTATGCATTGGTGCAAAGTGTGAAAAAGTGGAAACACTATTTGTTGGGAAAGGAAACTATGATTCCCATTGATCATCAACCTTTGCAATACTTGGAATCAGAAACTAAGCTACAACAAGAAAGACACTTCAGATGGATTGGATTCTTGCAGCAATTCCACATGGTGATAAGGTATAAGAAAGGAATTTATAAAAAGTTTGATGATATTCTTTCTAGGCCTATTATTATTTCTTCAATTATTCTTAAGCATAATTATATCATGCATGAGAGCTATGTTGAACAATATGCTTTAGATGTTGATTTTAAAGATTTATATGCAACTTTGTGTCAAGCTAACCAAGTAGAGGAATTGGATTTCCATGTTCATGATAAAATTTTGTATAATCTTGGAAAGCTATGTATTCCACAGGGTGAAAGATTCAACATCATAAGGGAAGCACATACTTCTCTTATTGTTGGCCATTTCGGTGTAGGTGATATGGTGGAAACTTTGCAAAGGTATTGCTATTGGCCTAAAATGAATGAAAGTGTATCACAATATGTAAGATGATGTTCTTTATGTGCTACAAGTAAGCCTAGCAAAAAAAAGTTAGGATTGTATACTCCACTTCCAGTTCCTTCCCTTCCTTGGGAAAGGATTTCCATGGACTTTGTAGGAGGGCTACCTATGTCTTAAAAAAATCATGATTATATTTATGTTGTGGTTGATCATTTCAGAAAAATGTGTATTTTAATTCCTTGTAAAAAGAAGGCTACAATTGGATAAATGACACAAATGTTCTTCCAACATGTATGGGTACATTTTGGGTTTCCCAAATCCACTATTTCTCATCGCGATTCTTGATTTCTTGGGAAATTTTGTTCAAGATTATGGGCACTCATGGACACCAAGTTGAAAAATATCACAACATTCCATCCACAAATTGATGGTCATACAAAAGTGGTGAATAGAAAAATAGTACATATTCTCCATGGTTATTGTAGCAAACATCCTAAGCTTTGGGATGAGCACCTACACTACATTAAGCATGATTATAATTGGGCTAAGCATTCACCGACTCAAACATATCCATTTTAGGCATGTTTTGGTTACTTTCCAAAATCTCCTTTATACTTTATAATTGGGAGGGATGATGATAATGATGGTCATAGTGACATTGATAAGGCCAAGCAGTTCATTGAGAAAATTCAATTGGTGCATCAAATGGTACAAGAACAATTGGAAAAGAGCCAAGCCAAGTACAAGACAAGACAAGACATGATAAGCATCATGTTGAACACGGTTTCCAAGTTGGAGATGAAATTTTTTTTTACATTAGCAAAGAGAGGCTTAAAGGAGAAGGTAAAAAAATGAAACCAATCAGATATGGTCATTTTAAGATTCTTGAAATAATTGGTAACAATGCCTTTCATTTGGATTTTCCTCCTTATATGAAAATGTATGCAGTTGTTAATGTTGAGAATTTGAGATTGTATGAGCCTCCTTTGATTGATCATCAAGGAGATCATGTTCAGATTCCTTCAATAGATGACTTCTCACCAGAATATCTTTTAGAATTGCAACATGATAACATCCTTGACAGAAAGACACAAACTTCAAAATGAGGGAATGTGGAGTAGCTTTGTGTTGGTATCAAAGGAAAAAATACAGGAAAATCTAAATGGATTGAGGTTTATAAGGGTGGGGGATCTATACCCTCATCTACAAGTTGACTAAAATAGTCTTTTGGATGTCCAAAAGCTTCCCAATGGGGAGGAATGATCTGGGGGATCAAAAAGTGCTCCAAAATCAAAGTGTTTGAAAGTGCTCAAAAATGGTTTCATTGCGTAGATCGCATCCTCACAATCCCAACACAACTTGAATGAGATCAAATGGAGTCTGTATGGAAAAGTTATATTTTTATGTCCATTTTCTCCAACAGGAAATTTTTTTGCTAACTATGTAGTCCAAACAGGCTGGCATGGTAGTTGACTCTGTATTTCATACAACCTTACATGTGACATGGAAAGGACATGTGGTAGGGTTGATCGGGCTGGTGACTGGAGAGGTGGTGTGGTAGGGTGATGACATGGACCAATGGATGGTCAAAACATGGCATAAGACTGGTGCATATGTGGGCCAATGACAAGGTTCCACATGGATCACTCAGGTACTACCATGTGCCACCCCACTGACCTGTAAAAGGTTGGTTGGAATCCATGGGGGTTGAACCCATGACCTTCGGCTAGATGGAGAAGCGCATAGGCCGGACACACCTGTCCACCTATAGGGGATTTTTTACACTGTAATGGCATCAATTCCTTTTGAATTAGCATTGGGGAGGAGTTGGTGGGAGGGTTGGGGCATAGCTCTAGCCTGTGGTTCCGAGCATGATGAACCACCAACGAGAATCGAGGGTGGAACCATAAGAGGGCCAACCGATGCGGGGGTTGGCGGCTATTCCCAAGATGTTTCCACATGGGCCATGTGACCAAGCCCTCCGCAATAAGGTGCTAAATATCCATTGACCACACAACAAATTCACCCACGATCCAGAACAAGTTTGGTGAACCATGTTTAGTTCAGTGTGAGCCAGATTTTGGAGGTTCTGTGCTTTTTGGATTATTTTTTGGTTGTAAAAGAGGGAGAAACTTCCAGGAATGATAACTTCTTCATTTTTGACCAAACCAATTGCAAAAAAATCCTAGAAATGGGTTTTTTGCAGTTCTCAATCCATTGGAGATGTTATTTTTTCCATTTGAGCATTGTAAATTGATATTTTTCACATATTGAACACTTAATGAAAGAGTACCATTAGAAGATGGAAAAAGAGATGTAGTCTAGGAGAGGGGTGAACTCCTTTATCATTGGTTGTGTTATATGTGTTATTTGATGGTTGTTAGCTCTGTTAGTTTATGCAAATTTGAGTTGTTAATTTAAAGAAAAGAATCTATGTTCTTGCAAATTAATCCATTGCCCAAGTCACATAGAAATTACACTTTCATTTTTCACAACCTTCAATATTAGATCAAGTTGGTTTTGATCCCAAGGAGGCCGCATCATTTGAAAAAAAAAATAAGCATTGAAATTAAAGACCTTTTAATGTTTTGAGGCTGGAGTCATTGTAAAACAATCTAGGAGATTGTATTTTCTTTAATGCAAGATAGGATTGTACATATACTGAGCATTAGCTCATATCCGAGCGTAATTTCCATTTATTGTAATAATGATAAGTAGGATAATATATTAATTATGATAGGATAACATTTGAGTAGGTTGGAGGGAAGGCTCAAGAATCCCCTTGTGTATAAATATATTTAATTTGTGCCCAAACAAGGTTGTTGGAGTATTGTATTTTGTTGTTGAATCTTATTGTTAAGGTTGTTGAAAGTCATTGTAGAAAGTGGTTGAAGCTATTTTTTGGCTGAAGCTATTTTGTTGTTGTTGAAAGTTGTGGAGAAGAAGCTGAGAGATTTATGAACTCATGTACATACTTTTCTGAATGAATATAACCAGAGAGGTTTGATTCCAAATGTATGGTGTTTTTTGTCTCTATGTTTATTGAGTACATGTTATGCTTTAAGTTTTCTATGTTTTATATGCCTGAGTGTGCATTTCATGATTAAGTGTGTGAACGTTTGATGTTCCATAAGTTTCAATTGTTTCTCTTCTAAAACTGTGGTGCAAGGAGTGCAAATTTCCCATAAGGAGTGAGAAGGTAGAGTCGTGTCTGACTAAGAAGATTAGAAGAGATAACGTGAAATTGTGTATTGTGAGTGTAAGAAGTGCATGTATACTCAGTGGAGTATAAAATCTCTAAGAAGACCCATGAAAGGTGTTCGCCAGGCTGACAGTTAGTCAAAGTGTTGAGGAAGTTTCAAGGAAGAAGAACACAAGGAGTGCGTCCACAGAATTTGTTTTTGAAAAATATCTAAGTCTAAATATTTTAATAAGTTAAGAGGATGCAAGGAGTGTTCCAAAGGTTACAATAAACTCAAGTGATCAATCTAAGGATAAATAGCAGACGAAGATTCCATTGAAGGGATGAGTCATCGTGTTTTGAAGGCTGAGTGGACGATATCTAGTTGGGGAAGGTAGGGATCTCTTGTGACTGTCAGATTTGGAGAAGTAGTGTGGGAATTAAGCCCTTGAAGCCCTTTAGACTTTGCAAGTTCAAAAATTTGTGTGTGTTTGGTGCAAATGAGATGGAACTCCCAAAGTTTCAAAGTCTGAAATGGATCTAGACCGTTGATTAGAGGAGGACATGTGTTTATAGGTAAGGTGGGGTCTAAAAGTCTAGCTATCTGGGAGAACTGGGGGTGGTCATAGAATTCAAAAGATTCTCAAAGTCCCGAATCAACAGAGTAATTCCTAATCATTGATAGACAAGGCACATGTGGTAGTAGATATAGTAGTTTGGAGGCTTTGCGCTCCAGAAGGATCAATGTAAAAACCATTTGTAGTTGAGAACTCCCAATGACCAGAGTGAATCTTGGTCGTTCGTCAGAGAGGGACGCGTGGAAAGAATATCTGACCTCCATTAGTTCAGAGCTCGAAAGTTGTAAAGGGTTGTGTTGTCAATACACTCGAATCTTCGAAGCCTAAAATATGTAAGTTTTTTTCCAACCGTAGATCATGGCGAGCATTGTGGACCTTTGATCCACTCTTTTTTTCATCAATCCATGAATTCTTTGTTTGGGAGGAACATTGTGTGTTGATGTTGGATCTCTTGAAGCCTAGGGCTATGAAATTTTGAATTTTTCAGAAAATGGAAGCTTGGCCCAGGGTCATGTGGAGGACTCTGTTGGTGAATCAGGACCCTCACAACTTTTTTTTTTTCATGGTTAAAAGTAAAAGGACATGTGAAAAAGAGTTCTGAGGGATCAGTAGGGGCCTGAGAGCTAATTCAGCTCCTGAATTTTAACAATCCTAGACCAGGAGGTCAATAAATACCTAGGGAGTGGTGGGTGTTTGCATCAAGTGGTATGAGAGAATATATATTGTCTATAGACATCAAGCAAAGAAATAAGACTTTTATGATATCATAAAGTGGTATTGAGCTCTGTGTAAAAAGAAAATTTGGAACCATGTCGTCGAGAAGATGCGGAGATAGACCTGTAGAAAATGCATCTTTGGAAGAAGAGATGAGACAAATTCATGTGAGATTGGACCAAGGATGATTTTAAGGATGGAAATTTATTTTAAAATGTAGAAACCTTGGAAAATCTTACTAATCCTTCATATGTCAAATATTAATGTTTGGCAATAATTTTGTAAAAATATTTAAATTTCTAAGTATTTTATATAGTTTTTATAAAATTTTGGCTATTTTTAAGGTAAAATAATTTTATCCTATAGAATTTGGGCGAATAATTTTTAAAATAGCAAATTTCATTTTTTCCAAAAACCATGGAAAATTATCCCATGAGCGAAATTTAACCCCTAAAATCATCCATGGATTGGACACCATGGAGACGACACAAAGAAGAGAACCTAATGTTGGTGACATTAGCGAAGCTGGGGGTGAATATTTTGAAGCATAAGAAGTTGCAGGAGATGAAGCTACAGAAGAACAACTGTTGAGAGCTAATGTTAAAATGGTATCCAGAGGAAAAATGGAAGTCCCAATAGATGAAGGTAATTTATATGTTAAAGAATTTCTTGACTGGATAAGTGCTTTAGAAAAATACTTTGATTATGAGGAGATTGATGATGAGAATAAGGTAAAGCATGTTGTGACCATATTGAAGGGACATGCAATGTTATGGTGGGACAAATTGCAAGCTAACAAAAGATGCAAAGGTAAGTCAAAAATTAATAGTTTTGATAGAATGGTAGTTAAGTTAAAAGATAAATTCATACCCAAATATTATGAGACAAATTTGTTCAGAAAATTGCAAAATCTGAGACAGAAGTGTTTGTGGGTAAAGGAGTACACCGAAGAGTTCTACAAAATGAACATAAGAGCATGAAATAGGAAGAATTATGAAGAAAAATTCACCAGGTATATTAATGTCCTAAGATATGAGACCCAAGATGAGATCAACATGATGACAATGAGAACTGTGGAGGATTCTTATCAGGTAGCCCTAAAATCAGAGGAAAATTTGGCCATAAAACAAAGTCAACGAAACAAAGGAAAGAGTCCAAACATAGGTAGAGGAATAGTTAGAGATAAATTCCATAAGCCCAGAGGAGAAGATAGAAAGTATCAAAGTCATACAGAAAGAGGAGGAAGTTCCATAGGAGGAAAATATGGTAGAAGAAACTCTTTTTCTCAAGGAAGAGGAAGAGGCAGAGGAGGAGAAGAGAAATGATATTACTGTGGAAAGATAGGGAATATATATTTGGAATGTCTTGAGAAGAAGATAAATATAGGGATGGGAGAAGCTCACATTTCTGAAGCACAAAAGAGGAATGTAGAAGTAGAAGAAGAGGAAGAAGGAAGATCACTCATGATGAGGAAAGTTCTCATAAAACTAGAGAAAGAGATCAGAGAACCAATCCATAGGAATAGTCTGTTTAGAAGTGCTAGCAAGACCTGAGATAGGGTATGCAAAGTAATAATAGACAGTGGGAATACTGATAATTTGGTGTCCACAAAGATGGTGGAAAAGTTGGATATGGAGACAATTGCACATACGAATCTGTACAAGGTATCATGGTTACAAAAAGGAAATCAAGTAATGGCAAGTCGACAATGTAAAGTTGAATTTAAAATAGGTGGTTATAGAGATGAAATCCTTTGTGATGTTATACCCATGGTCATTTGTCATGTTCTATTGGGAAGATTGTGGCAATATGACATGAATATCATACATGAGGGGAGAAAGAACACTTATACCCTTGAGAAGAATGGGTGTAAGCATATATTGTTTCCAATAGAAGATAAAGGAGTCAAGGAAGAACATAGTTCTAACATACTTCTCATGAGTAGGAAGGAACTCTTGAAATAAGTCAAGAAATACCAAGAAATGCAATTTGTTGTTGTGAGAAAACCAAGATTCATCCTTACAAACACTTCTATGGATGATTTTCCTATGGAAGTTAAGGAGTTGTTTGATGCATTTGTTCATATCATGGTGGATGATTTACCTCACTCTTTACCACCCATTAAAAGTACTAGTCATTGTTAGGACCCTATAATGTACCTTTTTGTTCATACTTTTTGCTATCATTATCCTTTTCCCACTCACATTTAAGCCTACATTATCACCTTAACCTATCTTTCCAAAGGTATATAATGTTTCTTCTCTTTGATATATGTTTAATTTGTTTTACATGTAATTTTACATTACTCTCATACTTAGCCATCGATCAAAAACATATAGTTGCTAAAATAGTTCAAACTGCAGATTATTGTTGCTGCTTGAAGACCCGTTGCTAAAACAGTCAACAACACGCAAGTCTCGTTGCTGAAATAGTCCGTGATCTGCGATGCTGGAACAACAATTCACACAACAGTAACAAGAAGGAGTTGTTACACTGGCTGCAACAGCTGCACCTTAAGCCAACACCAACCATCGCTACTGCTTGAGACCACGTTGCTGAAACAGTCAAATAGAACGCAAATCCCATTGCTAAAACAGTCCATGATTTGCGATGCTGAAATAGTATACAACAACAGTAACAAGAATATAAATAAATAAGTTGTTACACCGGCCTCAACAACTACACCTCAACCCAGCACCATTCCAACTATTGTAACAACATTTTTCTACGGGAGATCAGAATATCCTATTCCAGCATAGAAGATTAGATCTGACTAAGAATAGGATTCGTATGTGCACATGTAATTTGATGATCAATTGTATTGAGAGGATTATCCTCTTTAAATAAGGGGAAATCATCATTAGAAGGGGATTTTTCTTTTTGGCTAGAAAGGAATTACAGAGAAGGATGTGTTCACTTTGGATATTGTAACATGATACAATTGACAGATGAATAAAAGATTATTTTGAGCATTTCTTCTTAGTTCCATTCATTTCTGGGGAATATTGTGAGAAGGGAGGGCCCACCTTCTTCACAAGATTCACCCATTAGTTCTGTAGTGTGTTAGTATTATTTTTGTCCACGCCTTGTTTAAACTCTGTTTTGCTGAAACTCTACTTTACTGAACTCTATTTTGCTGAAACTTTGTTTTACTGATTGTTACATTCTTTTCATACAATTCACTCCTAGGTAACTGTTAATCATTCTGATTGGTAATTCTGCTTGATGAATTTATGAAAGTGCGATAGTCAGAGACAGGTGTTGAAGATTTCTGCTTGGATAATAGGGTCTTGTTCTCTATTATAAGATAGTTAGCCTTCAATACTTGTTAATCATTTTGATTAGTAATGAGTTCATGAAAGTGTGATATTCGGAAACAGGTGCTGAAGATCCCTGCTTTGGGGGATAGGGTCATGTTCTCTGTTACAGAATAGTTAGTCTTCCTTGAAGTATCCTAAAAGATTTCTTTTCCTAGGTTGTTGTTTCTTAATGTAATCCAGGATTCTTCTGATAATTATTTCCTTAAACCTCGAACTCTGCAATAGATAGATTGCTTTTCTATAATTCAAGGTAGAACTTCAGTCTATTCAAGGAAAAGTGTGATTAATGTAATTTCACTACAACTCTAGATTGCTTTTGATATTGAGCATATACAGTGTGTGATTGCCTTTGAAATAAACAGACTTCCTTGGGTTGACAATTTATGTAACACTTGATTGTTTAGTTAATAAGCAATTACAGTGACCAACATTTTGGCGCCATTGCCGGGAAAGGCAATTATAGATTTCAAAAGCGCTTATGTTCTTTCAGATATACAGATTGCATGAGAGGACGTGAAGACCCCAAAGAAAATGACCCTACAGGTGGCAGGGGCAGAGAAAGGGGAGGAAGAAAGACTTTTATTGACAAGATTATATCAAAATCTGAATCTATTGCTCCTCAGTGACCAAGCTCTCGAAAACCAAAATCTCAACCTTCCTTTCAAGCAAACTTTGAAATGGGGAAAGAAATTTGGAGCCTTGAGACAGTTGAGAAACCAACAGAAAACATTGAGGATCGAGCAAGTGTAGCAGGGGAACAAACAAAAGAAACCATGGATGAGTATAATGAAGAATTGCACCATGAAGAACAGGCAGGTCCTGAAGGAGAGGTAAATGATGAAAACTCTTTTTCTACCTTAGGATTTCCTATTGGTGATCTTCCTAGAGGAGTAGCTCCCATGAAGAATATTCTAATCTCATTTTTACCTAACTTTCATGGCTTATCTTCAGAGGATCCTGATGAATTCATTTTCGAGTTTGACATATTATGCAGAAGTTATGATTACATTTCCAATTCTCAAAAATTAAAGCTATTTCCAGCAGCATTAAAAGGAAATGCATTAAAATGGTTCATGAGTCTTTGAGGTCATGTAATCACAACATGGGATCAGATGAAACAAAAATTCCTGCATAAATACCAAGACTATTGCCGAACAAGAGAAAAAAGAGAGGAACTATTCAAGATGATACAGAAAGAGGATGAAAATTTGGAGGACTTTGTAGAAAGGCTATAGTATAATCTACAAAGATCCAATCACCCCGATGTAAGTAAAGATATTCTTAAAACAATATTACTAAAAGGAGTAAGGGATGACTGTCTAGATATGTTGAATATGCTTGGAAAAGGGGACATATCTGAAGAATCATATGATGAAATTGTTAACCTATGCAAAAGATGTTCAAGAGGAGCTGCAAGGAATAGATCAAACAACAGGGATACCACATTTCCAAGAGTTCAAAAATCAGCCAGTGGAGGAGAAACAAGAGCCAAAATAGGTAATTTACTTGAGGGTTTTAAAACTGAAATGTTAAGCTCTTTTGCTTCACAAATTGATACCTTGCAGATTCAAAAGAAACAAGCCAAAGAAGAAGCATCTATGTCCATCTTTTGTTCCAAATGCATAGATAAGCACCCACGAAGGGAATGCCCATTGGACAAAAAGCCAATCTGCACCATTTGTGATAAGGATCATGAAACTTAATAATGCCCTTCTTTACCAGGAATCAAGGCAGCATTACAACCAACTGATGAAGAAGTTGAATCTGTCTATCTGTTGACAAAGAGAAGGCAATGGCAGCCACGGGGACAAGGTATGAATCCTAATATGCCATTTACATCTTCTAATCGTTGGAATAACTATCCTTCTTTTAATCAAGCAAACTACCCTCCCTTTAATCAAATGCAATACCCACCCCTCAATCAAATGAATTATCCACCCATGCAACAAACTAACCCTCCCTTTGTAGATCCAACAATGTGGACTCCTTAGCCTCCACAACAACAACCTTACCTTAACCAATGGAATCCAAATTGGAGAGGTCAACAACCCTCGCTCCCAAATCAATTACCTCAACTTCAATCACAATTTCTGAAACCACTCTCTTTACCATCAGGTACTCCACCAAACAATCAAATGATGAGGCCCCAACTACCTATACAACCTAACCCTAACCCCAATAATAAGGTTGTGTAGTGCATTGATATTCAAAACTAGCCTATACTTTCTTTTTTCCCTGTGCAATGCAATGATATTTATTTACGATTTGGGAAAATAGTAGAACCTATCAATGATGATGTTACCTCTTTTGATAAAGAAGAAATAAAAAAGCACGATGTACCTGAAGAGGTATAATCATCCTACAACACTGCTGCTGAAATAGAAAAACCACCATTCCCTGAGCATTTAGCTTTGACTAAAACGCCTAAGCCACCTGCTTTCAATCTTCTAGGGGAATTACAAAATCTTTATGTCAAAATTCCACTATTACAAGCACTAAGAGACGTACCAATTTATGCCAGAACTATGCCAGACATTTGTGTTAAGAAACCCAGTAGGAAAACTAAAGATCCCCTCACAGTTCATGTCATGGGTGATTTGTCCACACTAATGTCGGGTAAAGTTCCCCCAGTTAAATATGGTGATCCCGACCATCCTACCATCTCAGTGAAAATTGGAAAAACAATAATTCCTCGAGTTCTGGTAGACTTAGGCGTTGCTATCAATATTATGACTCTTGAAGCCTCACAACTGTTACAACTGAAGAATGAAATTAGAGATACCCCAACCATTCTAGAATTAGCTGACCGTTATACAATCAAACTGGAAGGAGTCATTGAATACCTAATCATCTCATTTGAATCCTAGAATTATCAAGCTGACTTTGTGGTATTACAACCTAAAACAAAGTTGGGGGGTCACCCTCTAATTTTGGGTAGGCCTTGGCTAGCCACAACAGATGCTTTTATCAGCTGTAGATCTGGTTCAATGACAATTTCCAACAGATATGAGACTAAACAACTTACCCTCTACCCTCACACTACACCCTTGATTAATAATGACAATTCTTTATGGGTGGACTTTGATGATCAAACTACTCAACCTATCTTGACTATCGGACAAGCCTTAAGCCTTAAAGATGCCACTGAGGATGAAGTAATTAATAATTTTATTTTTGAACCTTCCTACGTGACTCTAGAAACTCATAACCAAATAACTTCACTTTTGGAGTCAGATAACCAGGAAAACCTTAACTCTGAAAACCCACCTCAAACATCAGCCACCATCTCTTCTAAAAGTATACCAGTAGAAATTGAACCTGGCAAAACACTGAACATAAACCCCAACCTAGCAGTTGCTGAAACACAACAATTAATGAAGTTACTTCTTGAACATAAGGAAGCATTCGCATGGGACTATACAGATATGAAAGGAATCTCTCCCAAATTATGTACTCATCGTATCTATATCAAGGAAGATTGTCGACCGGTCTGCCAATCTCAACAATGAATGAACCCTAATTTAAGACAAATTCCTAAGGAGGAACTTCAAAAATTGCTTAATGCAGGGTTTATATATCCTATATTGGATAGCGAATGGGTTTCCCCATTGGTAATAGTTCCTAAGAAAAATGGGAAATGGAGAGTATGTGTAGACTATAGAGCCTTAAATAAAGCCACTCAAAAAGATCACTTTCTGTTACCATTCATTGATCATGTGTTAGATAGTTTTAGATGGTTTCAGTGGGTATAATCAGATCAAAATTGCACCCCAAGATCAAGATAAGACCACTTTTACTAGCCCATGGGGAACTTTTTCTTATAGAGTCCTCCCATTTGGACTATGTAATGCACCAACAACCTTTCAAAGAGAAGTTATAGGAATCTTTTCTGATATAATTAATGACTCTATGGAAATTTTTATGGATGATTTTACCCCTTATGGTGTCTCTTTTGAAGAAGAACTACAAAACCTTGAGAAAGTACTTAAACGATGTATACAAGCCCACCTCTCCTTAAGCACAGAAAAATGTCATATGATGATGAGTGAAGGAGTAGTACTTGGACATTTTATTTCATCTCAAGGAATCCAGGTGGATCCATCCAAAATACAAGTCATTAAAAACCTTCCTATTCCCAAAACCCAAATAGAGGTGAGAAGTTTCCTAGGACATGCTGGATACTACAAAAGATTTATGAAAAAAAATTCCAAAATAGCTTCTCCTCAGTTTGTGTTACTTATGAAAAATGTTGAATTCAAGTGGACTAATATTTGCCAGGAAGCATTTAATACACTCAAACATC
>JASDQU011028735.1:0-22317 GCA_032191745.1 Picea mariana | reverse complement strand
TTATAATTATGATTAATGAATTAATTTTTTTGAATAATATGATTCAATGGATTATGAGTTTGGATACCACAAGATTCTATATGTATATTGTATTGTAAACAATGAAGATGATGATGAATAAAAAAATATTAGAGGTGCAATTTAAATAGGTTGATATTTTTACTAGGGTGGATTTCCAGGGTAAAATATCTATGTAATGTGTGTGTGCCATTGTATATTTTCTATTTTTATTGAGAACCTGTTAGTGGTAAATAATTGTAGAAGGTTAAGATCTACAGGAAATTTTGACAAATAATTTGCAGGTGCACTTAATTTCTACCTTTGTACTCCTTCATATTGCACCTCTAGTGTTTGACCCATATAAGATGAGTTTTATAGCTAGCTATGATACCATTATGTAACATACCCAACCACCCATGTACCCATTGGGATGGTGAGGTACTTGGAAATTTTCTCCAATTTCCACAATTTTTCATACCATTAAACTTTGATACCATAACACTATTTTTTCCTATCATATGATGAAATTCTACATACATAATCATGTTAATTAATGTATACAAATGAAAATATAAAATGAAAAACTAATATTTAAACATATAGACATTAAGTTCATTTTTACACATCATAAATGAAATAAAAACACAAATATTCAGAACACTTATGTTTAATAATAATTTACACAAATTGGTTGTTGATGTGGAACATTCCTCACAACCATAGACACTATTAAACCAATTATTTTTTCAACATGAAACCCTCATGTTAGGGTTATAAATCCGCAAGTATGAATTATAAGCCTCTTTCCACTCGACTTCCACTAATTGTCTCAGCCTAATCACTTATGCAACCATCCCAATAACCATCTCTCTTTCCCCCTCCACTCTGCACAACCCAAAGGGTGGATCCCCTTCTCTGCAATGTAGTCCCTAAGGATACCACACCCCTTACTAGGCTTCATCACAAACTAGCTAGGAAAATCAAAATGTTAGGATCTAGAAGGATTCTCAATGTTAACATTTTACAATAGATTTACAATTTATCCTCATTACGGGCTTGGCTTTGTATTACCCCAGTTTTGAGTCCCTAGATTAATAATGTATTTTGTTTATTTGATTAAATTCCAAAGTTCCTGAACAATTAAAAGGGGTCGAAGTTCCTAGGAAATGTAATAATTTAATCATTATTAATAATAAAATGCATCGCTGGTTTTGAGATGAACAAGGACAAGAGTTATAGGGGGCTATGATTCCACGAGAGAGAGGGGGAAAGCTGAGGGGATACAACTTTACTTTTTAAAATTATTTTTATTTTACCCACCTTGTATTTTGGAGAGAAATAGAGTGTTACATGAGATTCTTGGGGGAATCCTACATTATTCTTTTGATATGTAATCCCAATTCTTGATTGTCTTGGGGGTTGGCCTTTCATTCTCACTTAGAATTCGTTTTTGGAGTTGTTCCTCTCTAATTCACTCTTTTTCTCATTCTTGATTATGCATGGGGAAAGGAAAATGAATTTTTGAAGGAGAGTAGCCATGATTGGTTGGTTGGCTCTAGGAATTACAAATGTATTCCATCCATGAATTGGTCCCCATATTATTGATATGCTTTGGCATGTGCTACAACTTGTTCATAGTTGTGAATCCTGAGAGTCTCAACATGGATATGCTTGACAAGATGCACTGGAGCCCTGTAAAGAAGTGAATATCGCGAGGGACTGCATGGGAGTGAAGGAGGTTCATTGTATTTGGGTGGTGCATGTTGGAGAGAAGAGAGATGGTGTACTTTGGATTGTTGTATGTTGATAAACCTATGAGAGATTGAGTGTTGACCGGTTTAAGAAGGTGAGTGTTAGCCTAATACTCGTCCTTGTGGATTCATAGCCCTGGCTTGGGGGTGACCTCCTATTGATACTTGGAACAACATTGACTAAGTTTGGATGGAACTTACTTGGTTTGCATCTAATTGATGATTGTGATTTATTAAAGATAAGTTCTCTCTGTCATATGTTTCTCGGCTTGTATACTTATTTCTATTATGTATTCATTTTTATTTCTGAGATATGTATTTAAAATGTGCCTACTTGATGGATATTTTTTTTCATGGAATATTATTCATTTTTTTTATGGTATCATGAATCTTGATGATTGCATGTGTATATTTTGTGATTCTTTATTTCATTAATTGGTATCACAAATGTGAAATAGCCCAAGAGGGAAAATTTAGAGGTACCCGAGCAATGGGTACGTTTCAGATCAGAGAATAGAAAAAAAAACAATTTTGGGTTTTTTGATATGGGTATGTTACAAAGTGGTATCATAGTTGTAGGTTACAAAACCGGGCCTTCAAGGGCCCACTACACGACGAGATATAAGTTCTTGATTTTTTTTTTAAATTAATTAACTAAATTGGACAGTGTTGGAGGTGAAGTTTTTGTGGTTTCACACTGCTTTTCATCCCTTTAAACCATGCTCAAGTGATTCCTCATGGCCCTAGATTTCCATCGAGCCCCCTCTTTCTCAATTTGGGCATTGGAATCAACAATTATTCCTAGAAAAAAAAAAACCAATGCACAACAATCGTCGATCAAGTTTCCTTGTGGGTTATTCATCGTTGATCTATGGTATGTGTAATTCTTTATCCCATATGCATGAAGAAATGATGGATAAAAGGGTTTATAATCAAAATGTGACTCCATATTACTTGTATGAGATGAAGGAAGCCACAAAACATTGTGGAGCCATGCAAAATATAAACTTTTTTCCAAAGGTCCTAGTGGGCCGGTACCCTAGATACCGAATATTGGAAATACCTTAAGTGGTGTTGTGTGTGTGGAGATAATATCCTGGTGGCCCAGTGTTCATATCATATTATATATCAAGAACAACAATTCATAAAGATTGAGATCGATGGGGAAACACCCCAGTGGTCCAGTGGGCTGGTGGACTAGATCAGGGTTGATGAACATGTAGCCACATTGAAGTTTGTGAGGTGAATCTTGTTGGGCTAGTTCCCCAATGGCCTAGTGTCATATCATACCAGATTCAATTGGAAAAATTTGGATAGAAGTCTATGTGAGGAGCACCCAGTGGGTCGGTGCCCTGGTGGGTTGATGTCCTAGTGGACTAGACCAAAACAAAGTCGATAGTTTGATGGAAGGTTTGTGTGGTAGTTCTCTGGGTTGGTGGTGCGACGGAATGGGTCGAGGATGATTGAAAGGTATTGTGTGGGAAATTGTGCAAATAATCTCAGTGGATCGATGGATTGGACCAGACCGACATCTATTCACGAGGATGTTATGGAAGTTGAGTGTGATGGGCCAGTGCCATGTCGCATGACATGTAAAAACCACATCAACGCAACATCAATGCCATGTCAAAAAATTTCCATGTAGGAAAGACTGTCCATCAGCCTCAAAACAAAAACTATGTTTGGATCCATTTTCTTATTTTGTTTGCAAAGAGGATATCTACAAAAGTGCAAGAGAGTGCCACTGTCCATTTTTGTTTAGATTTGTAAAAAATTGAAATATAGTGGTTTCTAAAGATCTGAGTCCAGATCGTTGGAAGAGATCTAGATTAAACTGAAATTCTTGGAGAGATTCTAGAAAGTAGGAATGGAAATAACCCATGAAGGAATCAAATAAATTCTAAGTGGATTGGAATCAAGAGCTAAAATAGGCCAAAATCCTTTATTCCAAGCCACTTTTTAGGGATTTTTTATATTTTCATAAGAGGAAAAGAGACCCTAGATGACAGAACTGGAAAATTGTATTTAGCCAACATTTTATCCAATCTTCAATATAGATGGCTTTTGTTTAGTGAATTTTTTCTAGAAGTTCCCATATTGAGAGATAACCAGTTTTGCTAAAACTTCTAAGTGAAAAAAATTGTAAGAATGACAAACTTGTCATTTCCATATTGTTGTAGTTTTTATTGGAGCATCAAATTGAAAATATGAGAGTTTTTATGAAATTCCTTTATTTTTATCTATGCATCATATAATTTTTTCTCTAGTTTCTGATATATTTTCTCTCATAGTTGACATAAGTTGGTCTTTCGGTAAAATTACACTGGTGGAGAAAATGTATAAATGGGGTGAAAGTGGCCTTTTCAAGAAGCCATAGCTTTGAGCTTATAGATCAAATTAAGGAAAAAGAATAGTCATTGGAAATATTATTCAGAGTAGAATAACCTGGAATCATTATAATTTGGAGAAATATGATATAATTATTCATGAATTGAGCAGAAAAAGGACATGTAGCATTATTTGAAAATTTTTCTATGAGATACATAATTCTAACAAAAATGGTTGCTTGCATATTTTTTAGAATTATGGGATGTAACCATATAATTTCAAGATAAGAATGCATATTTGGGACATGGAGGAAGGAGAGGGAGCCTTCGGTTATGATAGGGAAGCCAAAGGTCAAAATATCAGTGTTGGTAATGCAGAGATAGAATCAAATGGACACATGAGCAGAGTGGAGCCAATAACATTAATATAGACTATGAGAAGTTTGAGAATAGAAGTGAAGAGTTACAAATAAGATAATGAGAATATTATGAAAGAACAAAATCAAATAAATTCTCAAATGATGCAAATCCTAAATCAGTTGTAGAGGAAAATGAAGAATGGCTCAGAATCAAGACAGAAAGAAGAAGGAAAACAAAAAACATAGACCTTTCATTCATGAAATGAGAGATAACTATAGAATATCCATTCATTCAAGAAGTGCTATCAGAAATCATAGACATCACTCAACTCCTTACTCAACAAGGAAATTTTATGTGTCTAAAGACTCCATAAGAAGTCTAGACGTGTCTCATGTTAGGCACCAAAGAACAAGATATGAATTGGACAGTTTGCAAGGAGAGATGAGGAAGCTTAAGCCACCATCCTTTAATGGTGAAAGAGAAAGGGAAGATGAATTTGAAGCCTAGTTGCTTGGAATCAAGAAGCATTTTAGTTGCACAACTACTCAACTAATATAGAACCCAGAATTTCCACATACCATTTGCATGGGAAAGTTGTTATGTGGTGGGATGAGTTGAAGCAAGTTGAACACATTAATGAGAACATGATGACTTGGAATAAATTCAAGATATATTTTCAAAAGGAGTATCTTT
This sequence comes from Picea mariana, assembly GCA_032191745.1. Lineage (NCBI taxonomy): Eukaryota > Viridiplantae > Streptophyta > Pinopsida > Pinales > Pinaceae > Picea > Picea mariana. The sequence continues at coordinate 17,186 of JASDQU011028735.1, read as the reverse complement.
CATAGAACTTATACAGAAATAATAAGTAAGATTTCTTTGAAATCCAGTTGGGAAGCATGACCATGGGAGAGTATGAAAATAAGTTATTTGGATTGTTGAAGTATGTGGGGTTTATCAAGTATGATAAGGTAAAAATATAGAGGTTTTTGAGTGGTATGCTATCATTTTATAAATAAAATATTGAATATGATGAGCCCAAAACTTTGGAATAGACCATTAGAAAGGATAAGTACCTATATGAGCGAGGAAATGAAAGAGAATCTTTGTAGAAGTCTTGGACGGATATGAAGAAAGAGAAATCTGATTAGAGAAGGAAATGATTTAAACCTCATTTTAATAGAAACAACCCATATAAAAATCAACAAGATCAGTCTGCTAGGAATGAATCCAAGAGGGAATAACATGAAAGGAATTATTCCACACATGATTTGGAGCTTGATGCCATAGTTCATGCATTGAATATGTGGAGACATTATTTAATGGAAAAAAAAAATTGAATTAAGGATAGACCATAGTGGTATGAAATATCTTTTTGAACAACTGACTTTGAATGCCAGGAAGACAAGATGGCTAGAATTTTTAAGTGAGTATGACCTTGGCATCAAGCATATCAAAGGAAAAGAAAATAAATTTGTTGATGCACTCAGCAAAAGAGTATATCTCATGCATGCTACAACCATCAGTATGCATAGTTCATAGTTAAAGAGAAAAATTTTAAATGTTGTTGTTACAAACCAACATTACCTACAGGTAAAAGACAACTTCCAACAAGAAAATGTAAAAAAAAATTCAAAGGGTGAGATAAAAGAATATGGAATCCTTATGCATAAAAATATAATTTATGTTATTAGTTCCGAAGAACTTAGGAATTTGGTATTAAAAAAAATGCACAATGTTCCATATGCTAAACATCCTAGTTACTAGAAAAAAATTGCAACAATAAGAAGACAATCATTTTGGCATGGGATGAACAAGGTTGTTTCTGATTACATTTCCAAATGCATGGAATGTGAGAGAGTCAAATTTGAGCATAGACACCCAGCAGGTTTGTGTAATGTCCCCCACCTCTTGGGAGTTGATGAGGAGACTCAGTGGCCTGGGCACCCCGACTAGGTCATAGTCTCACACTGAGGGGGGAGGTCAACTAGATTAAAGTTATATTTTTAAGTGGACTTGAGAAAGGGAAAGGATAAAAGGAGGGAAATATAACTCAACAGAAGAATAGAAGTTAACCCTAGGAGTTAGCTTAACTCAACAGAGGATTAGAAGGAAAAGCATAAGTAATAAGCAAGGGCACACCTATTAGGCATTCTGGATTTGGCATATTGCTTGTTATTTCTCTTAAGCATTTAGTTTGGGGGTTTTTCTATACAAACCATTGTGAGAAACTCAGTGGTAAAATATCCACTCACCTTGTTCCACAGGTTGGCCTTGGGGATGAAAGATTCCTCCACACCATTCTATTCTCAACATATCTCTTCCTAGTGCTTCTGAAGATAACAGGGGCGTACTGTTTTGAGGAGTTTCAGCAAGGGTGCACCATTTTGAAGAGAAGGGTTCGATCTAGCCAATCAGGAGGAGCGTTGGGAATTTAATCAGTTGGGTTTTACTTACAGGTGCTCCACCATCATTTTGAGTGCTTTTCCAAAGAGTTATCACCATCAGACATTTAGATTCAAACTGGGATGATTTGGAGGAAAGGAGGACGTCCCACCATTTTGTATATCTCAGATCTAGAGAGATATTCTTGAGATCCAGGTCTCAAACTTCACCCACAGGGTTCTCTTAGCCCAATATACATTCCGGGAGAGTTTCAGAGCATTTGGAGGCTTTTCTCATCATGGCCGAATCACCAAGGGTTTCAGCTATCCAGGAGGGTACAACTTTAGCAGAAGATTCAGAATTTGGAGGGGTTTGCCTTGAACGTTGAGCTTGAGACTTCAAGAGGGTGATCCTATCATCTCGATCTATCATCTGGCTGAGTTTGGACTCGTTTGGAGCCTTCCTTCAGTTGGGTCGATTTATTGAGGGTTTCAGCCTTCTAGGGGAGCATGGCACTTTCCAGCTGAGGGACATTGCATTCATTTCTGCATGTATTGGTCTTCATATCTTATTCATCCTTTGGGAGGCTTATTGTATCAGCGGGAGAATTTTGTAGCATCTCATACTTGTCTTGCACTGGAGCAATCTAAATATTATTCCAAATCTGCTCATTCTATTGTATCTGATTCATGATTCTATAATAAAGGTCAGATTTATGTTTGTGCTTTATAGCTTGAATGTGTTATGATCTTCATGTGTTGGATGAATCTATTATAATTGCATTTAATAACTCAATAACACCTACACATCAACAAATCAGTAGTAGTTAGTGGTTTCAAGCGAAAAAATTTGGCTTGGGATCATTACAGTGGTATCAGAGCTTCAATCCTCCAAACCTGTGGAAGGATTGGCACATGCAAAGGTACAGTGGTATTTTCATGGGTCGAAGGAAGAAACCGAGCAATGAAACAGAGGCCGAAATGGAAGGGTTAGGGGATGACCATGAGCCTCTAGGCTTGGCTCTCATAACAGCCGAGTTTGACAAGTTCCAGCAATCCATCAATCGTACAGAAAGCACATTGGTCCAACACTTGGGCGAGTACCATGAAACCAGTAGAAGGGGACAGGCCGAACCCTCTGAAACTTTGAAGAGGGTTGATGAGAACTTGAAGATAATGAACAAGAATCAATCCAAGCTAAATGAACTTCTGATGCAAGTGACCCATCAAGGGAAGAACCCTGATACGTATGGGAATAAGGAGGTTGGTGGATCTGGTGGAACCGATGAGGAGATCAAGTATAATCCGGAGAAAGGCCCTAGATCCGAAGGAAGTTTGGAAGGAGACACAGCACAGGGTCAAATGGGTAGCAGGGTCAATTAGAAGCGATACATACCTACATTCATAGATGAACAGTTTGGTCGACATTCAGGTAGCAAAGCTAACCCCAGACCTTACATGCCCTCATTCACAGATGAGCAAAGGCAACCGGAATAGGTTGAAGACTTTATGGAACAAATAGCAAGAAGTACCAAGGAGTACTACAATTTGGATATGAGGGTCCAAAGACAGATGTCCCTAGATTAGTATTGCCAACTCAGGTTCAGAAATCAACCTAGGATGAACCACAGGGGCAGTTTTGAGTTTGAACGTAGAGTAGGGAAGAAAGAAATCCCTTACTTTGATGGTACAACCAAGATGACAGTATAGTCTTGGGTACAAAAGTTGGATACCTACTTACATCTCAATCCCATGAGGGAAATGGAGGCCATCAAGTTTTCAACTATGTACTTGGATGGCAAGGCCCATGACTGGTGGTATCAAGAACTCACCACACTCGGCCACAATCAGATTGTGTCCTATACAGAATTCACTCAGAGGCTCATTGATAGATTTGATCAAGGAGATCCTGAGCTACATTTCTGGGAGCTCACTCAACTCAAGAAAATAGGTACGGCTGAAGTATATATTGATGAATTTCAGAGGTTGGCAGTTATGGTATAGGATATGTCCCTGACCAGGCTCATGATGATTTTCACAGAAGGGTTGATGGAACCCTTGAAGGGTTGGGTAAAGGCCTTTAAGCCCAACAACCTACAGGAGGCCATTTGGAAGACGAGGGATTTGGGGCCAGCTGCGAAGCCTAAATTCATACCCAGACCACCTCTTAACAGTGGAGGAAGAGATCAAAGACCTCCAATGAATCAGGGAGGACGTGACCCAAAAGGGTTTGACAGGGGTCGTGGTAGGATAGATGACAACACCATAAGGGAACTGAGGAGAAAGAAACTCTGCTTCACTTGCAAAGAACTGTGGAATCTGTCACATAAGTTGATCCAGAATTGGATCCAGAAGCTTGATAGGGATCAAAAAGGCTCAAAAATGAAAGTGCTCAGAATCTGATGAAACCAATTCCATTGCATCTGTCTCATATTCCTGATTCTGGCCATATATTTACTTCGTCAAATAGGCTCCGTATGCGAAAGATATCGCGTTCTGTCCGAAAACCCAAATAGGCAAAAAAAAAAAGGGGATGATTGTACAGCCCATATAGTCTCACGTGGCAGGCTGACTATACAGGCCGTACAGCCATATAGATGACATGGAAGCTCCTAGAGATGACATGTGGTAGGTGATGTGGAGTACGATAGACAATTGGACCAGTCAGAGGGTGACACGTGTCACCACTATGAGGGTGACACATGGCACAAGCTAACGTGGCAGGGATGATGTTAGCAGGCTGACTGAGTAGGTACAGTGACAGGTGGCAAGGTATATGGAAGATACATGGACGAGTCAGCATTTGACACTTGGCAATTTTTATTTAGTTGTTGATGTACCACGTGGCCCAGTCATGGGCTGCCACGTGGAACCCTGTGGTTGGCTCTCGTGGTTTGTGCAAAATTTATGGTCTCCACCAGGGTCAAACCCCCAACCTCTCCTCCGCGTAATGGACTGGCAGGAATGAGCTAACCACCTGGGCCACTGTTGGTGCTTATTAACCATACGACATATATAATATTTGAATTTGGTTGAAATGATATTCGGGGGGCGGAAAGGTCCACGGACGTATTGCATACCATATGCCCATGCCATGGAACCGAGCGATAGGGCATGGGAGTAAAGGGATAGGGACTAGCCACAGGTTGTGGGGAATCCCACGTGACCTGGACCTAACCAAACGAAAAGGGCGTGGGGGTTATGGTTGTTAGCCCCGGTCCTATGACCACGTCGAAGACCAGGAGCCAGGGAAAGGGGGCCAACGCACAACAGGTGGAGCGCCTGGACACATGGTCGCCTCCCATATGACTAGGAGCATGCTCCCAAAATTATACAAAAGTGGTTTTTTGTTGTATAGTTTCATATTTTATTTGATATTAAGCCTGTTAATAATGGATTTTCTCCATTTTTGGGAGATATTAGGCATTTTTGGAGCCCAAATTTTGGGAGAAAGTTGGGGATGGATAACCAACTTCAGATCTATAAAAACCAGGCCTATTTGAGGCCATGGAGGAAAGTCAGAGAAGAGTTATGCTGAAGGGAAGCCAAGACAAATCCATTTTTATGCAGGGAAGCTATTGAGGAGCAGACGCTTGCGGGCCATTTCTAGGAGCTCCGGACGTCCGTTTTGCATGCCGTTTTCTTTGCAAGGTTCTAGATATCTAGAAGAACATGACCAGATCACTCTTATAGCCAATTGGTACAGCTACAATTTACTTTTGAGATTTTGAACAGAAATAATGAAGCCTCCCCCACAGAGACAAAGGCCCGAAGACATAGGCAACGTTGTGCCGAACTCCGTTATCAATTCTCGTGTTATGGTTTATTTTTTATTACTTCATTTCAGATCTACATATGTGTATATGGCTGTCATAATTCCTCTCTTTTCCTCATTCTTTCGTTAAGCTTCTCAATTGGATAATTAACGCATGCAAAATTAAAACTCAACCATAGTCGTTAAAAGATCCTATGGATCATAAGTGCATCGGACGTGGCCAGGTTCACTATATAGAAGTTACATCGGAAAATGAAGAGGAGGAAGAGTATGGTTAGGTACAAAACATTGAGGCCGAAATTGCAGAGACAACAGAAGAGGAGGTTCCAGAACTTGATTGTGCGGCTGGAGAGAAGGCTACCTTGGCATCTATTAGCGGGGTACCCAAGTTCAACACCTTCAGGATGAGAGGGGTCTTGCAGGGACAGAGAGTCTTGGTTCTGATTGATGGAGGAGCTTCTCACAATTTCATTGATGCAACATTACTGAAGAGGAGGCACATACCTACAGTAGAATTTGAAGGATTCAAAGTGGAGGTAGCAGGCGGGAGTACTATGCCCTGTGACAGATNAACTCACCTTGGGAAGGCATGAGTTAGTTCAGGATGTGTATGTGATGGATCTTCTCGATACCAACATCATCCTAGGGGTGCAGTGGCTCAGCACTTTAGGACCCATCACCACCAATTACAAGACCATGGAAATGTCCTTTTTAGAGGAAGGAGGATGAAAGGTTGTGCTCAGAGGCATGACAGGTAACTGTGCCAGAGTGGTCACGGCCAAGAGGATGGAAGCCATCTTCAGAAGGGAAGAAATTGCATACGCAATAGAATGCAAGATCTCAACACGGGTGGATGAGAAGGGAAAGGTGCATTACACACCAGAGATTAAAAGAATCCTTGACAGGCACCATAAGGTGTTTGGGCCAATTCCTCCAGGTGTGCCACCAGATAGGGGGTTTGAGCACATCATTGAGCTAGAAGCAAGGGATAAACCTGTTATCACCACACCCTATAGGCAACCTAAGAAGTATAAATACAAGATAGAGAAGGCCATCAAAGAGCTTCTAGACATTGGACATATCAGGCCAAGTTCAAGCCTGTTTGCTTCCTCAGTAGTATTAGTAAAGAAGAAGGATGGAACAATGAGAATGTGCATTGACTTCTGGGGTTTGAATAAAAATGCGATAAAAAACAGGTACCCCATACCCAGGATTGATGATTTGTTGGATGAGCTGCATGGAGCTCTCTATTTCACAAAAATCGACCTTCGTTCGGGCTACCATCAAATCAAGATGAGGGAGGAGGACATCTCAAAAAAAGATTTTAGGTGTCACTACGACCATTACGAGTTTTTGGTAATGCCCTTTGGGTTAACTAATTCCCCAGCCACATTTTAGTCCTGCATGAACCATGTGTTCCACAAACAGATGAGGAAACACTTGTTGGTATTCTTCGATGACTTGCTCATTTACAGCAAGACCTAGGAGGAACACCTTCGACATGTGGACCAAATCCTGTCAATCATGGAAGAAAATTCCCTATATGCCAAGGAATCCAAGTGTGAGTTTGGGATGATAGAGGTACTCTACTTGGGAAACATCATAGGGGCAAAAGGGGTATAGGTACACTAGGAGAAAATAACAAGCATTAGGGAATGGCCTACTTTGAAGACACTCACAGAACTAAGGGGATTCCTGGGCCTATGCACATACTACAGGAAATTTGTCAAAGGGTTCTCTCAACTGTGCACACCCTTGACTGACCTGACCAAAAATGGGTCCTTCAAATGGAATGATTAGGCCCAAACCATGATAGAGAGAATGAAAGAAGTCATGAGCACCTGCCCAGTTCTAGCTCTTCCAGATTTCGGCATACCCTTCACCTTGGAGTGTGATGCCTCAGGGGAAGGTATAGGGGCCATGTTGATGCAGAATAGGCACCCCCTCTCCTATGAAAGTCGGAAACTCAGGGGTCCTGAGCTACTTTACAACATTTACGACAAAGAAATGTTGGCTATCATGCATGCACTAGCCAAATTCAGGCAATATTTAGTAGGTGCAAGGTTTGTGGTCAAATCATACCATAACAATCTTAAATATCTATTGGAGTAGAAGGATTTGAATGAAAGACAACAAAAATGGGTAAGCAAAATATAGGCCTACGTCTTTGACATTGAATTCGTTAAAGGGAAGAATAGCGCAGTAGCCGATGCATTATCCAGGAGGCCATCCATTTTTGCCATGTCCGGTATGTCAGTTGACTAGAAGGATCACTTGATAGTGGAATATGCAAAGGATCAATTCGCTTGTCAACTGTTGGATGGACAAATATAGGACAACAACTTCAGGGTCATGAAGGACCTCATTTATTACAAAGGCTGATTCTTCTTAGTTCCTGGATCAGCTCTCAAAGCTAAGATCCTGCATGCATGTCATAACTCACCTGTAGCAAGACATTATGGCATCAATAAGACGTATCAGCAGGTGAGACAGAGGTTTACATGGAAAGGCCTCAAGGAGGATGTGATTAATCATGTCAAAGAGTGCACTACATGCCAAGAAAACAAGGATGAGCACACACACCCTGCAGGACTGTTGCAGCCCCTACCCATTCCAGAGCACAAATGGGAAAGTATATCCATGGATTTCATCATCGGTTTTCCCAGAGCATAGGGGAAGGATTGTATTTTTGTGTTGGTAGACAGGTTGACAAAGTTTGAACACTTTTTTTTCATAGCCACAGACTTCAGCGCAGCACAGGTGGCCAAATTATTTTTCAGAGAGGTGTTCAGACTACACACCCTACCCAAGACCATTATCAGTGACAGGGACAACAGATTTATGAGTACGTTTTGGCAAGAGTTTTTCAGATTAGTGGGTATGGAATTGACTCCTAGTACTAGCTATCACCCTCAGACAGACGGTCAGACTAAAATAGTCAACACATGGGTGGAAGTCTACCTCAAAAATTACGTAGCAGGACAACAGAAAGCATGGGTCAGATGGTTGAACTTGGGAGAATATTGCTACAACACCACCCATCATGTATCCATAGGCATGACACCATTCATAGCTTTATATAGCTATGATCCCCTTTCCTTTGTGGAGATTTCCTTTGGGGACAGCAGGGAACCCATGGTGCAGGATTGGGTACAATAGAGCTAGGACATTCTCCGGAAGTTGAAGGATCATTTATAGAGGGAACATAATCAACAGAAGGTCCAGTATCATTTACACAGGGCACAGAATCAGCAGAAGGTCAACAGAATGGAGTGCATTTTTGAAGTGGGTGAATTGGTTTATTTGAGTCTCCAACCTTATCGACATGACTCAATTAAAAGAAGCAGAGAAGAAAAACTACAACCACATTTCTTGGGCCCTACAAGATCAACAGAAAGACAGGGGTCATGGCTTATGAGTTAGAGCTTCCACCAGGCAGTCGGATACACAATGTCTTCCATGTATCCTGCCTGAAGAAGGCCATTGGCCAACACATCCACCCCATTGAGATACTACCTCCCATGGATGAAGAAGCTCAGTTGGTGTTGATTTTGGAAGAGATATTGGAAGTTCGAGAAAAGAAGCTCCAGAAGAGAAGCATCAAGGAGTATCTGATCAGGTGGAAAGACGTGCCCATTAAGGATGCCACTTGGGAGAGTGAAAAGATGGTATGAGATGCAGGTTTGGAATTGCTTGAGGACAAGCAATTTCAAGCAAGGGATATTGTAATGTCCCCCACCTCTTAGGGAGGTTATGAGGAGACTCAGTGGCCTGGGCACCCCCACTAGGTCATAGTCTCACACTGAGGGGGGAGGTTAACTAGATTAAAGTTATATTTTTAAGTTGACTTGAGAAAGGGAAAGGATAAAATGAGGGACATATAACTCAACAGAAGAATAAAAGTTAACCCTGGGAGTTAACTTAACTCAACAGAGGATTAGAAGGAAAAGTATAAGTAAGAGGCAAGGGCGCACCTATTAGGCATTCTAGATTTGGCATATTGCTTGTTATTTCTCTTGAGCATTCAGTTTGGGGGTTTTGTTGTACAAACCCTTGTGAGAAACTCAGTGGTGAAATATCCACTCACCTTGTTCCACAACTTGGTCTCGGGGTTGAAAGATTCCTCCACACCATTATATTCTCAGCATATCTCTTCTTAGTGCTTCTGAAGATAACAGGGCCATACTGTTTTGAGGAGTTTCAGCAAGGGCGCACCATTTTGAAGAGAAGGGTTCGATCTAGCCAATCAGGAGGAGCGTTGGGCATTCCATCAGTTGGGTTTTACTTGTAGGTGCTCTGCCATCATTTTGAGTGCTTTTATAGAGAGTTATTATCATCAGACAATTAGATTCAGACAGGGATGATTTGGAGGAAAGGGGGACATCCCACCATTTTGTATTTCTCATATCTAGAGAGATTCGCTTGAGATCCCAGTCTGAAACTTCACCCATAGGTTTCTCTTAGCCCAATCTACATTCAGGGAGAGTTTCAGAGAATTTGGAGGCTTTTCTCATCAGGGACGAATCACCAAGGGTTTCAGCTATCTAGGAGAGCGCAGCTTCATCAGAAGATTCAGAGTTTGGAGGGGTTTGCCTTGGACGTTGAGCTTGAGACTTCAAGAGGGTGATCCTATCATCCCGATCTATCATCTGGCCGAGTTTGGACTCGTTTGGAGACTTCCTTTAGTTGGGTCGATTTATTGAGGGTTTCAACCTTTTAGGGGAGCGTGGCACTTTCCAGCTGAGGGACATTGGCATTCATTTCTACATGTATTGGTCTTCATATCTTATTTATCCTTTGGGAGGCTTATTGTATCAGTGGGAGCATTTTGTAGCAGCTCATACTTGTCTTGCATTGGAGGTATCTGAAGATTATTCTGGATCTGCTTATTCTATTGTATTTGATTCATGATTCTATAATAAAGGTCAGATTTATGTTTGTGCTTTATATCTTGAATGTGTTATGATCTTCATGTGTTGGATGAATCTGTTATAATTGCATTTAATAACTCAGTAACACCTGCACATCAACAAATCAGTAGTAGTTAGTGGTTCCATGCGAAAATTTTTGCTTGGAATCATTACAGTTTGCTACAGGAATTTCTAATTCTAGAGAAGAAATGGAAAGTGGTAACCATTTATTTTATAACTAACTTGTTGAGGACAACAAGACAACATGATTCAATAATGGTAGTTGTGGATAAATTGACAAAAGGATGCTCATTTTTTCTTGTGAAAATGACTCATACAACAACTAATATTGGAGAAATTCACATGAGGTAGATTGTTAGGTTGCATGGAATACCTAAGGAAATTGTCTCAAACAAATATACAAATTTTACTTCAAATTTATGGAGAGAATTGTTTAAAGGATTTGGTACAAATATGAATTTTAGCACAACATACCATCAACAATCATATGGGAATACAAAAAGATTCAACCACATGTTGAAAATGTATGTGATGGATAAGCCATCTAAGTGGGAATATTACTTGTGTTTGGTTGAGTTTTCCTATAATAATGGGTATCAATCTCCATTGAAGATGAGACTATTTATAGCTTTATATGGTAGAAAATAACATACTCTAGTGAGTTGGGACATTCCAATAAAATGAGTAGTACTTGGGCCATAATTGTTGAAGGATATGGAAGACCATATGGTTAGAGTTAAGTAGAATTTGAAAGCAACACATGATAGAAAGAAGATTTATGCAGATAAGAACATGACAACCATATAATTTAAAGTGGGAGAGCATGTGCTTTTGAAAGTGAATCCCAAGAAGAGATCATTGAAGTTGGGAAGTTGTATAGATCTAGCAACTAGATTCTGTGGTCCATTTGAGATATTGGAAAGAATAGGGAAACTTGAATACATGCTTGCATTTCTTTCCTCCATGAATGTGCATAATTTATTTCATGTCTCTTTGTTGAAAAAGTATGTGCATTATCATAACCATGTTATTGATTGGAATTTGATTTAGGTGGAGCTAAAATGATACTTTTAGATCCAACCAGTGCGCATATTAGACAAAAAATTCAAAGTGCTCCAGAATTGAGTCATAGAGTAGGTAAAATTTCAGTGGACCTGCTACAATCCTAGAGATGCTACCTCAGAGCATTGATCAAAATCTGGACCAGGAGTAAAATTTTGTTCAATTTTCAAAGTGCTTGGAATGCGACAAAAGCAGTGCCATTGCGTCCGTCTCGTCTTCCTGATTCCGGCGGTATATTTACTTTCTCAAACGGAATCCGTATGGAGAAGATATTGCGATCTGTTCGTCAAGGCAAACAGGGAAATTTTTTTATGCTGACTGTACCAGTTCGTACAGTCCGTACAGGACATGTGGAAGGTCCATACAAGACACATGGTAGGGCCATACAGTCCGTACGCTGACCGTACAGTGGTGACGTGGAAATTTTTTATTGGTTGATGATCGATGAATCAAGAGCTGACACGTGGCATGATTTTGGCGAATGGTAAGGTGCCACGTGGCCTAATCATGGGCTGCCACGTGGCACCCCTTTATTGGCTAATGGTTTATTGGTTTTTTTTTTTAAATTTTGTAGAGCCAGCCGGATTTGAACCAGTGACCTCCTCCTATGCCAAAGTCTTCACAACTTCCGACTTGCCAACGCGCCATATGGTGGTCCTTGTAATACATATGGTTTTTATTATATTTAAATTGTAATGAAAAATGATTTGGGGCGCGTCCGAGCTGGGGCTTAGCCCCAGCCCCGGTTGCATGAGTATTATATATGACCACCCCTTTTTGTATACGGAGCGTGCATATGGTTTATGTAACAACGCCCGTGGTTATAACATATTACATACGACCATATATTAATGTATGCCCGCGGTCATTTGATATTGCATGTGACCATATCATCTATGGAATAGCCAACAATTGGAAATGCGCAGGGTTCATTTCAAAGTATGTGACCGTAATGTGTGCAGTTGTAACCGTTGGAGCACGCGGGAGTAGTTACACGGTTTTATAACCGTTAAGCCCTTTTATTTATAGCGCGAGGTCACATGGTGACCATATGTCCGTGGTCTGGGCGGTTAGGGGCTGGAGGCGCCCTAACCGTCCTACAATTTGGACCATTTTTCGGAACTGCTCGGTGCTAGGTTTTAACGTGCATTTTGGAGCGTGTTCTTGGTTCATGCACACAAAGGTGCGTTTTGGCGAACCAGTTTCAGAAAGCTTGAAGGAGGAAAATGGAGGAGGCCTAACTTCTTCATATTTTGGCCGATTTAGGTGCCGTAAAAGCCCAGCTAGGGGTTTTTGGACGTCCTTGATCCATTGGTGCTATTTTCAAGGCCATTTGAAGACTTCTTCTATGATTTTTTCACCATTGAAATTTCAGGAAGCTCTAGGGAGCTTTAAGCCCTCATTGATGGAGGACATGGTTTGGTGAGCCTATGTTTGTTTTCTGTGATTGAATAATCATTTTTGGCTAATTGATATGCTCCGAACACATTGGGACAGGTTTTAGAGGCTTTTGAGTACTTTTACAGGTGTTTTTACCAAAGAGAAGCTCAGGGAAGCTTATGGCCACATGTAGAAGAGGTCATGCCCGGATGAGCCATGATCTGTTTTCAGAGTTCTATTAGTCATTTTTGGGGTTTTTATGTGTTCTGATCTCAATGGTTCAGTCTGTTTTTCCATTGGAGTTGAGAAGCATGTTGTAAAATAAATTTTGACTAATTAATCCCAGAGAGCCAAGTCCATTGATGGAGGCTCAAGGAGAAGTAGCCCGGAGGGGGGTGAACTCCTTTATCAGCTTGTCCTTGTTGTGAGTTTGATGGTTTATTTGCTGCAAGTTGTGTTGCTGTGTACTTGTTTTAAGTACATATTTAACCATCTAAAAGAATAATTCCTCACACATAAACATTTACAAGAAGATACATGAACTTAACACATAATTTTATTTTGCATATTTTAACACATGAAGCAAGGTCCTGTAAAGTTTATATTAATGAAGTAGAGGGTGCTTACATAGCATAACAAGTCAGCCTTCTATTTTAAGATCAGGTGGTATCAGAGCATAGTTTGTTTTGCTCATGTGTTTGCCATTGATAGCTTGAGATTTAGCTATTGGTTTTTGTGCAAGTTTTGTGTTGAAGTTTGATATCTTGCAAAGATGGAGGAAGCTTCAAACGTTGGTAGTTCTTATACATTTTCATTATCTAAATTCTTTGAAAAAGAAGAGATTTTAACTATGAGAGATTTGATGAAAGAGATGTGTGAAGACAGAAATGAGCGCATTGCTCTTGAAGAGAATTTGATGGCCATGAAGCAGGAGAAAGAGCAGCTTCTTGCAAAGTTGCATGAGATGGAGATTCAACTCCATGAGGCAAAGGAAACCCTTACCAAGTACATGAATGAACATAAGGTATGCAATGTTAGTTTATCTTCTAATTCCTCTCAAGATGAATGTTTTGGTGGTTTTGAAAGTCACACAAGAGGAATAGGGTCCAAGTTGCTGTTAAAAATGGGCTATGAAGGTAAAGGTTTAGGCAAGCATGCACAAGGCATTGTTGAGCCTATTGTTGTTGAAGAAATACCCAAGTATTGTGGTCTTGGATATGAACGAAGAGATGGAGCAAATTCAAAAGTTGAGGAGACAAGGGAAAAAGTTCCAAGGATAAATTTTGTTTCAAGTTCACCTCCTCAGGAAGGCTTTAAAGGTGAAAGTTCGATCCCTTCAGCATGCAAGGCTTGTGTTCAAGATGAATGTGAATGTATGAAACGAAAGAGTTTTGACAGCGATGAGGACAAGGACACTGTTAATCGTCTTCAAATGAGAGCTTATAACTCTTCAGATTCACCTCCTCAAAGAGGCGATAAAGGTGAATGCTCCAGGTATAATTCCGCTTATCATTCAGTTTCTTTTGATTATGTTAAGCATAATAACTTTATATGTAAAAATGGAAGAAAGGATCCATGTACATATTGTGGTTTATATAACCATCATATTTCAAAGTGTTGGAAAAGGTTGGCCAATTTCATGAAACTTTCTAAGCAAAGACAACGTGAAAAGAGGATGCAAAAGATTTGCACTCATTGTCAGAAGCGGGGTCATCTCATTGACCAATGTTGGACGTTGCATCCAACTACTCATCAACGGCACAAGAAGCAGCTGGATAAAGAATTTGGCAAGAATGGAATAGGATATTCCATCATCGATGTGAGTTCAGATGATTCACAAGAGGACGATGTCCAGCAGAAAAAGTCACCGTTGAGTTGGCTTGGTAAGAAATGGTTGGATTTCTTGAGCAAGTGAGGCTTGCGTTTTTCTGTTGTAAATGCCCTTTTCAGTGTTATGTGTGAATTTGTGGGAAGCATGATAAGTTGCAGCCATTTATATTTTTGTATTCAACTCTTAAGTACCCATATGTTTTGGGGTTGTACTTATGTTTGTACTGGAAGGAGAGTTGAAGAGTCATGAGCATGCATTTGTTTTTATGTATGTGTAAGCAATGAACCTGGTGATGGTTCATCATGAGTGATTCATGTTTGTTACATGATTATGTATCATGTTTGTCGACTTGTCATTTTGGAAGGTTGAGATGTTTCAAATGAGTCTCGACTGGTGTTGATAATTTTCGGACGACTATGTTGTGCTGATCGTGTTTTTCAACCTGTGTTTAGTCGATGGTGTTTATTGACTTGAAATTTGATTTTGAAAATGCCATGTGCTTTGATAAAGTACGAGATGCGACAGTTTGTTTGAAGAACAAAAGATTTTGTTGGCATCATTTTCAATCTTATATGATTTATTTTCAAGATTGATGGTTTTCTTGGCTTGTGACAAGATGTCGCAGGAAGGTTTTTGCAGCCATTGGAGAGCTGATTTTGTTGACGCCAAAGAGTTTGAAAGAGGGACTTGATTCTCAGTGGGAAGGTTGGCAGTCTTCCAAGCACAGAGAGAGCAGTGGGTCAGTAGCATCCAGAGAGCAGTGGTTGAAGGACAGAGCTAGTTGCAGTGCACGACATGTCAGAGTATTCAGGTGATTGTGGAAAAGATTTTGATATAACTTGAAAGCAGACAGATAAGATTTTGTGGGTCCAAAAGCCTTTTAGTGGGAAGGTGTGATCAAAATCTGGACCAGGGGTAAAATTTTGCT
Organism: Picea mariana; assembly: GCA_032191745.1. Classification (NCBI taxonomy): domain Eukaryota; kingdom Viridiplantae; phylum Streptophyta; class Pinopsida; order Pinales; family Pinaceae; genus Picea; species Picea mariana. The sequence continues at coordinate 1,738 of JASDQU011028735.1, read as the reverse complement.
TAATTTTCAAAGTGCTCAAAATGTGACGAAAGCGGTGCCATTGCATCTGTCTTGTCTTCCTGATTCTGGCGGTATATTTACTTTCTCAAACGGAGTCCATATGGAGAAGATATCGCGATCTGTTCGTCAAGGCAAATAGGCAAAAATTTTGATGCTGACTGTACTAGTCCGTACAGTCCGTACAGGACACGTGGTAGGTCTGTATAGGACATGTGGCAGGGCCATACAGTCCATACGCTGACCGTATAGTGGTGACATGGCAATTTTTTATTGGTTGATGATCGACGAATCAAGAGCTGACACGTGGCATGATTTTGGCGAATGGTAAGGTGCCACGTGGCCCAATCATGGGATGCCACATGGCACCCCTTTATTGGCTAATGGTTTATTGGTTTGTTGTTTAAAATTTTGTGGAGCCAATCGGATTTGAACCGGTGACCTCCTCCTATGCCAAAGTCTTCACAACTTCCGACTTGCCAACGTGCCATACGGTGGTCCTTGTAATACATATGGTTTTTATTATATTTAAATTGTAATGAAAAATGATTTGGGGTGCATTCGGGATGGGGCTTAGCCCCAGCCCCTGTCACATGAGTATTATATATGACCACCCCTTTTTGTATACGGAGCACGCATATGGTTTATGTAACAACGCTCGTGGTTATAATATATTACATACGACCATATATTAATGTATGCCCGCAGTCATTTGATATTGCATGTGACCATATCATCTATGGAATAGCCAACAGTTGGAAATGTGTGGGGTTCATTTCAAAGTATGTGACAGTAATGTGTGCGGTTGTAACCGTTGGAGCGCGCGGGAGTAGTTACACGGTTTTATAACCATTAAGCCCTTTTATTTATAGCACGAGGTCACATGGTGACCATATGTCCGTGGTCTAGGCGGTTAGGGGCTGGAGGCGCCCTAACCGTCCTACAGTTTGGACCATTTTTTGAAACCGCACGGTGCCAGGTTTTAACGTGCATTTTGGAGCGTGCTCTTGGTTCATGCACACAGAGGTGCGTTTTGACGAACCAGTTTCAGAAAGCTTGAAGGAGGAAAATGGAGGAGGCCTAACTTCTTCATATTTTGGCCGATTTAGGTGTCGTAAAAGCCCAACGAGGTGTTTTTGGACGTGCTGGATCCATTGGTGCTATTTTCAAGGCCATTTGAAGACTTCTTCTGTGAGTTTTTCACCATTGAATTTTCAGGAAGCTCTAGGGAGCTTTAAGCCCTCATTGATGGAGGACATGGTTTGGTGAGCCTATGTTTGTTTTCTGTGATTGAATAATCATTTTTGGCTAATTGATATGCTCTGAACACATTGGGACAGGTTTCAGAGGCTTTTGAGGACTTTTACAGGTGTTTTTTCCAAAGAGAAGCTCAGGGAAGCATATGGCCACATGTAGAAGAGGTCATGCCTGGATGAGCCATGATCCGTTTTCAGAGTTCTATTAGTCATTTTTGGGGTTTTTATGTGTTTTGATCTCAATGGTACAGTCTGTTTTTCCATTGGGGTTGAGAAGCAACTTGTAAAATAACTTTTGACTAATTAATCCTAGAGAGCCAAGTCAATTGATGGAGGCTCAAGGAGATGTAGCCCGAAGGGGGGTGAACTCCTTTATCAACTTGTTCTTGTTGTGAGTTTGATGGTTTATTTGCTGCAAGTTGTGTTGCTGTGTATTTGTTTTAAGTACATATTTAACCATCTAAAAGAATAATTCCTCACACATA
>JASDQU011028734.1:16230-32658 GCA_032191745.1 Picea mariana | reverse complement strand
TTGAAGAAGGTGATTGGAACGAGGTGCCAAATTCAAACCAACCTTCCCGAATTAGCTGAAGAAGGATCCATTTGGCTACAACCAGAAGCAGTTTTGGACCAACGAGAGCGTCGCCTTCATCAGAGAACCATCAAGGAAGTGCTAGTACAGTGGAAAGATATGACTCCAGCAGATGCCACTTGGGAACCAGCTACCATTCTGCAGCAGTTTCCACATCTCAAGCCTTGAGGACAAGGCTGTTCTTAAGGGGGCGGACATGTTAAGGTCCTAACCCGCACATAAGTAGATCAATTTATTCGGATGTAATAAAGGTCAATATTAATAAGACCTTTCAATAAAATATAATAAGGCGGATGTAAGAAGACCTAATAGAAGCTTCCGCTTCTAGAAGGATCTTCCTCTAGATGCTTCTCTTAATAAACACATTTAGTATAAATAAGGGTTGAGGGTATGAAAACCCTAGCTTGGAGATTATTGTAATAGAGCGCTGCTTGACTGGAGGTTGCCCCCTCGAAGAGGCCTGTGAACATTCCTATCTGAATCAAAGTGCTATTTCTATTGCTATTTCGTATATTATTTCTGTGTATTGTGAAGATTATGCTGGATATTTTACTGTTATTCTGTCATTTCTAGCATTTCATTTCTGTTCTGCATATTTTATATATCTGTTATCTTGCATATTTGTTCTCTTGATAACCTTCCTAACTTTGAAGGGTTGTGGGATGATTTTATCTAGGAGGAGAATCAGATGGACTCAAAATCCAACAAGAAGGGTGATGATGAAAACCTAGCCCTATTTGGACACACAAATAAGGGAAGAGATAAAGGACTCAGTAAGGGTAATGGAAAGAATGAGGAGTTGGAATCACTATTAGGGAAGAATGATTTAAGTAAAATCAAGTGCTTCATTTTTCATAAGCATACAAATTACACATCATAGTATCCATAAAAAAAGAAGGGAAAAAGTAAATAGTAACAAAAGCAGGTAGAAAACTTTGTGAAAACTTATATGAATGAATTTGTTGCTAGGTTTAGGAAAATTGTATCGATGGTATTTGTTACACCTCGGATTCACATCATTGTACCCGACATTTTTTCACAATATGTGGACCATCATATGAGCATATTATGTGCCTTATTGTACCATGATGAGCCAAAAGTGTGGTTGTATTTTCATTAATGTATTGTCTTGTACCATGCTTAGATGTTCTATATATTGGAAGGGGGATTATATGTTATCTCCAAACCCCATGTGGTAAATCATGGATCATACTTTTAGTCCCCATCTCAATATTATATTTTTATTTTATGGTTATGGTCCATTGCCCCTTGGTGTTGGTAACTCTCACCATGTCAGACATTTATGATATGGGTTAGCTATGCAAACATCTTGGGGTGGATATAATAGGACACATAATATATGGGATCTTCATAGTCTCTTACCCCTTTGTTTATTATGTAAAAGTGTTTCTCTTTGTAAAGGTTGTCACACCTATGTATAACACACTTATTGTGTTCCCAAGAATGGATCCATTTTTTAAGTATTCATCACACTTTGGCCATTTACTATGAGAGAAGATTATGCATATGTTCATTTATTTTCACATATCTTAAGCCAATGTCATATTTATCGAGGAAGTACACATATTTTAAGGCATTGGTCACATATTCTAAGGAAAATTTGGACTACTTTTACACACATGGACATCCTCTACACATGCCACATTGGAGATCCTAGAACGTTCCTTTTCTTTCAGCATTTTTGGGGTTTTTTTTAACTTGTTTTGAGGGCCAAACCAAAAGTGTGGGGTCTATGATAGCCATGTAGGTGATTAGGGTGATGATTTGACTTGGATATTGATATTTCTTTCCTTGTGGATCACCTCTTCTTGATTTAATGGCTTGATAATGCCTTGGATACTACTCTTGATGATTCCTTGAGAAAATTATGAGGAGGCTATCCACTTTTTATCTCATTCTCCATATTTTCATGAGGTCGTTCCACTTGGAGGAGATGAATGTTGAAATCTTGCTTGCTTGGGAGGATATTGTACCTTGTTTTCATGCCTTCACATCACTCTTTTGATGGAACATTGTTCTAGGAGAGAAAATTGACCCCTTTTTTTGTGGGATGTTCCTATTGCATGAGGATTTTATGTACATGTGGCATTAATTGATTTTGTATTCACTTAGTCTCCTTCTTTGTGTGGATCACAAGTATCCTTTATTAGTCTCCTAAGCTAAATTTAAGGAAAAATAATTAATATTTAATGTGAAGGATGTAGAAGCCTCCTCTATAAATAAAGGGTATCCTCTCATTCTAAATCATTGTGATTTGTTGAATATCATTTGACAAGTCTTTTAGTAGAATATATTTCTTGGCATTTTTAGTGTCAATTCTTGGATATTTCTCTCTTTTTTGGTTATTTTTCTTGGTTCATCAATGATATTCTTGTGAACGTTCAATTTTACTACAAAGATATTAAGATTGATCCATTTGAGGAGTTACTTAACTACTTGGAGAGGATATGTTCTATGGATTTTTCCTTCCTTCTTCTCCTATTATCTTGGGTAAGTGCTTAATCCATTGCTTTGTTTTTACTCTTGGTTCCTTGGAAAGGGTTTTAAGAATTATATTCAAGTTATAGTTGATCTTTTTGGTGAAGGCTCTTCCCTTGGGTAAACCCTCCATATAGAGCAATGGTTTTCATGAATTGTATTGATTAAATAAGAGACTATTTTACCATAAGACTTGGATAACCAATTATCAGAGGGACATACTTCTTGACCCCATAAATCCCTAAGTGAAGATTTTTTTTTCTAACTCCCAACAACCGACAACAAACATCATAAAATAAATAAATAATTCTTTCTTGTTTTATAAAATATAAAAATACAAAGAAATATAAAAAGCAAAAAACATACAAACATATTTACTCATTATCTAGTGAATGAACAATGCTATATCTTACTTTCTAGACATATTGAGCAAGGGTTTATGATTCGTTGTTAATCTATAACCCTTTCCATCCTTCATTGTGCTAACATATTATGGGATGATTTAAGGAGTTATTCAAATTTGTAAATTAATTTGCAGTATTAGAAATCAGATTTCGTGGAACCCTAGCGTCTATGGTTTGGTGCTTCAAAGGTGTAGTCCGAGGTTGCCCATTCTTTCTATATAACATTTTGTTATGTAATCGCGAAGCATCGTTACATGTTTCGAAGTCAATGACATGAGTTTCTGATTTCACTTCCAATCAATTCAATTAGAAGGTTCTATCTTTTCTCCTACCCTCAAAAAGATGAAGTATAGGAAGATATATACTTCAGATTGATCATCCAAATCAAAGTATTTTTGTAAGGTAACTATCTCAGTTCCGTATAGGTTGTAACCCTCTCCTAGTCTATACTTCATCTCTAAATTGTTTTCCAATATTGTTTAACATATATAGTTGTGAAATTGGTCTCCTAGTTGTTAATTGTATTTATCTTTTATTTAGAGATTCTCTTGGTGAAACCCTAAGGGGATTCACTATCCATTCTTACAAGTTTATTCAAAGTTCATGATTACATATCAATTAAGCTTGTAATGTATTAGCGCTAGTTTGTATTTAATGTTGAAGATATATTTTGTTTTAGACTAAGAAAATAATTAACTCCTAGCCCTCTTTATATTGGTTGGTTTGTGCCCTTTTGTTCTATTGTATATTCTCTAAGGCATATAATCACTTATTGACATGGGTATGTCTAATCATATATCAAGGTATTGTTTGTTGAAGTGAATGTTTTTCAGGACAACAAATTGTTAGATAGGTTTACTTCACTTAGATTGGGATACCCCATGTGGCTTCTAGGACATGGCCTAAAGTGAAGGGGAAAATAATTGAGGTGAAAATGGTGCATTTCCCAAGTGAGCCTTCCTTCATAGCATCACAAGTGGACATACTACAAGGGTGCTAATTTGGGTGGTAAAATTTTCGAGCATTGTTTCTAAGAAATGAATTCGTGATCATGTTTCCTGAGACAACATTATCCCAACAAGCTTGAAATTGTTTTGGTTTCTGGGTTGCAGGTGATTTTTATTGTATTTGTATCTTGATGAGATTATTGTTATTACTAAATTGATTTGTCTCATATGGCAACTCCATCTAAATAAAATGCAACAAAAATGTACACTACAAGAAAGAACACTCAAGGTAAGCTTCCTCTTGTTCCTGAACTTGATTTCATTTTTAAAAGAAGAAAATATAAGATAATGACCAAGGAATTAAATAATCAACTAGGATTTGAATATTTACAAGATATTCAAAGAATATTTGTTGGTTCAAGTCTCCTAATTCAAGTTCAAGTGGCTACCCATTGGTTGAAAAATTATTTCATGTCATTTGATTTCTCTAACATTGCAAGTCAACCTCATGATATGTCTCCTTCTTTGGAAAAATTGTCTTTGTTCCATGGTGATAATGCAATTGGTGCCAAAGAACATTGGATGCATTTATTGATCATATTATTTTTTATTTTACCACTTCAACCTAGCACCTGGAAGTTAGTTCAAAATAAAATCACATTATATACTAAAATCATAATTAAGTAATCAACTAAACATGCAGCGAAAAAAATAAACAAGGAAACCAAAAATATCACACACAAGACACCAATATTTTTGGGTATAAACCCATGGAAAAACCTTGGAGGGAATACCATTCTTATCAAGATTTTATTAAGGTCAAATCAAGGCTCTCGTAATAGGGAAAATGGATCACCAAGAGAATATGCATTATAGACAAACCTAGAAATGTCTGTGTTGTTGCATAACCCTGTACCAACATGTTTTTCGAAGTGTATGTTCCTTTCCTACAAAAAAAGCGCATACATACGTGAATGTCTCCACTAAAACCCATGTACATGTATGGAAATTATGTATGACAACTTATGTACAAAATTTCTCTTTTCTTTGGCTTCTATTAGTTGAAACCCACTTGAAGATGCCTATGCTCTCTCTTCTCCTTGACCTATACGATCTCTAAATTAAATTCCTTCTCCACCTATCCAATATCCTAACTCATGGTCCTTTATGATCCAACCCTCTCTGCATCAACACTTGAATGAAATCTATTCACCCAACCAGTGAGATCTCCTCACTCCTATGTAAGAAAAACTACTTCTTTTCTTCTACACTCCTCACACTAGAAAAATTCCTTCTTTTCTTTCCCCATCCTTGGTCTCTCACCAAAAGTATTGAACTTGATATCTCCCCGAAGTACCAACCTTGATCTCTCATCAAAGTGTCTTCCTCCTTCACCCTAGCCTTGGTTTTATAATCATGAGTTATAATATATTTATAATATCCAAAGTGATTGATGGTTGAGATTACTTCTCACACTCACTTAATATTTACTGCTTAGATTACATGCTAATTACTTTTATCACTTTCCTTAAATAAATCAATTCACTAATAAATAAAATTTTAATTTAATTAATTCTTTTTAACTAAAGTAAACTCAAGGATATGCTGATTTTTTATGACTTCCACATGCTAGACACATGCCAATGCGGAAGTACCTATCCGATACTACCACTAACATCAACAATCCCTCTTAGTGAGGAAGTCAATTCTCCCACCTAGAGCTGGCTCTATCTTCGCTACCATGCCTACTCTCCAATCCACCTGATTGGTTGCTCCCTTTGACACGAAATACATCCCTACCATATTGCTCAGACCCCTCTACGATTACTCCTATTTTATCATTCTCTTAGAATCATCCTTCTCTTGAGCATCCTGCATGGCCATATCATACCATGAATCCTTCTTGATAGCGTTGGAAGGTTGCTCTTTCCCATATGAAACTAAAGGATGAATCCATCTAAGTTGCTCAACCTTCAGATCTACCTACTCCTTGTTCTTTGTCACTCTACCACTTTCCACCACTCACATAGGATGGCCCTTTAGCCTATTCAAGTTGATCTATCTAAATCCAAATGCATCTTCTTTGTCTAAGATAGATCCTCTAGGATTGATCAATGCCTTTTCGTGCTAGAATGCTACACCAAATACCTTATTCTCAATCATTGAGAATTTTAGCACACTCCTCTTGAGTTCTGGCACCCATATCACATCCATCACTCTCAATTTGCCTCCTGACTCCATCCAGAATGGCATTGTACCAAATCCCTTCATTGCATGCTTTGTCTCCATACTAAGTTCCACATGCATATCTGAGTCAAACTCTGTGAACATCTCAAACACCTCTCATGCTCCTATAATATGACATGTGGCTCCACTATCTACCAACCATGCATTAATTGATATGGTTCCCAATAAATTCTGGAAAACAACAAAGAACTTTTTTTGTTCAAACTTCTTGCAAAAATCATCCACTTGAGTCATTGTTGATGCACCTACCTCTAGTTTTATTTTGTTCCCACCCTTCGTCTTATGTGGAAAATTCCCTACATAATGCCAAAACTTATGACATGCAAAGAACTTGGATTTGCTCATGTCCTTCTTCTTTCCAACTTGAGAGGTATACTTTCCATTGGAAATATTCTTGATCTTGACCTTCTTTGCCTAACTATCAAGAGAAATATTCTCATCATGATTCTTGTGATGACCTCCATTCAGATATTCATCTCAATTTCCTCCTGAACAAATTCATCCCTCAACCTTGACTAATCAAGAAGCTTCTCTCGTGCCAAGATTTGTTTGATGAATGATGTCCACTCCTTCATGAATCCCTTGAGCTCCATCCTCACCAACTTTGAATCATCCATTGCTTCCCCGATTGCATCTAGTTCATATCAAACCTATTAGATCCAGGTGAGATAACTTGTCACTGTATCTGATCCTTTCATCTTTGTGTCCCTGAGCTTCTCCATGAGCACCATTTTGAGATTCTCAATCTTGTTTTGAAATAAACTCTTGAGAGCCTCCCACATGTCCCTGGAAATATTCTTTCTTGATACATGAGGATTCAAATGATCCTTCACTCCAGATAAAATGATTCACATGTATTTCACATCCTTATGATTATGGATGACCAATGTTATCGCATCTATTGGTGGAGTTATATAAGTATTGGAAAATTCCCAGATCCCATTCTCCATCAACACCAACATGATCCTCTCCTTCCAAGGACTATAGTTGGAAACCCCATCCAACTTGTCCTTGAATCATAATCCATTTTCCATCTCCAATATCTAATATAATAACCCTCTGTTGAAACTTCCCCTGTACTATCCGGTACATACTTGTACATTACTATCACCACTATAGCCCACATATGTATGTGATTGTCACCATTGCAACCCACATATGTACGCAACTGTCACCGCTATAGTCTGTGTATGTATGTGATTGTGATCACAACCTCATGCGTATGTATATGATTGTCCCTTCTCTGAGTTGCATACACCTCTCTACACCTACAAAAACCCTTGTTCTGCTTCGATATTTCTATTTCCCTAAAGCGTGTCCTTCAATTTCTGCCTCCTGGTTATAGATTAGACAATATTTTCTTGCAGATCTAATAAACCTTCCTCTTAGATCCCTTACTATGATACCATATTTATCTTACCACTTCAACTTAGAACCCGATAATTATCTCAAATAAAATCACTTTATCTACTAAAAGCACAACTGAGTAATCAACCAAAAATGTAGTGGAAGAATAAACAAGGAAACCAAAAATATCACACACAAGACACCAATATTTTCAGGTACAAACCCTTGGAAAAACCCCCAAGAGAAAACCAATCCTAAGATGCTTTTATTAAGGTCAAATAAGGGCTCCCGTAATAAGGAAAATGGCTCACTAAGAGAATATACATTGTAGACAAACCATGTAATGCCTATGTTGTTGTACAACCCTTTACCAACATGTTTTTCAAGGTGTATGCACCTTTCCTACAAAAAAAACGCATACATACACGATTGTCTCCACTAAAACCCACATACATGTATGGAAACTCTGTACGACAACTTTCATATGACCTTGCTTTTCTCTCTGGATTCTAGTAGCTGAAACCCACCTATGGTTGCCTCTTCTCTCTCTTCTCCTTGACTTGTATGTGTAGAAAATAAGCAACAAAGGCACACTAAATCACATAGGAATTTTTCAAACACTTAGTAAACATAGATTTCTATCTTAAATGAACTTTGATATGTAATAACCCCATTTAGCTATATCATAAGAAAAAACACACATTAATAAGAAAATAACATCATAAAATAACAATGAACAACAGTCACAAAACACATGTCCACACTCAGATTTTGGCAACTAGCCAGGGAAAACCCCAGAATGGGGAAACCCACCAAGAGAAATTTATTATCTACTTCAGAAAGTACAAAAGCTACAAAGTAATACATTTGGCAGCAATATAAATGCAAGTTAAACACACTTCCAGACACCCACAACAGTGCCCAAATTCTACTTTGAAAACTGTGCCACAATTCATATGACCTGTATGGCCTAGGTGAGAAACAACACCCTAAATTTTGTGCCAACTTGTTGTTGTACGATCAGATCTGTATGGATTTTCTGCAGCAAGAAAAACCTCAAAATAGCCTTGAAAACCGTGCCACCATCTGCCTCAATTTTTGTGTCCTCTTTTTCTATTGTATGACATGTATGGATCCATACAGTACATCCTCCCACTCAGTTGTGCGCTTCAACAATTTCTCACAGAAATTTGTCTTGGGATTTGTTCCCAAATTCTCTTGGAATCCGTGCCAAATCTGTTGCATACACTTTCCTTCCTATCTCTCTCAAATTTCTCTTGACTTGTCTTACACACTACCCTAGTCTTACTCTTATAATTGAAAATGACTTTTCACCTTCCCCATCCCTAAATCCAATGGCCAAGATCTAATCTTTCCTTTACAAGATCAAGGGACATGATTCATTCCCTCCAAAATAAATCACTGACATTTACTAAATTTATTTTCCACTTTATGACATAAGTGCACTTTATGACATAAAGTCACTTTAATAAAATATTAGAAGGTCACTTTTACAAAAAGTGACTTTAATAAACAAGTCACTTTATTACAACTTTATAAAACACCTATTACAAAGTCAAGTTTTTAGTAGTGCAAATGCAAGGTCACTTCTGCATACAAGACAAAACGTACGGAGTACCTCCCGAGATATAAAAGCTAACACTTCCTCTTAGCAAGAGAGGTTATCACTACCATCACCATCACCTGTCCTTGTCCTCAAGTCCATCACAATGTTCATAGTAGGAGCTCCCTCTAAACCTAGAGCCAACCTCAACACCTGCACTGAATTCGAACCTGAAGACCTCCTCCTGTAAACCACTATGAACTCTAAGCTCCTAACAGAATCCACTCTCCCACCCTTATCTTCTATCCAATTACACTAGTTGATCCTCCTGTCAATTCTCATAAGAGACCCCCTTTCTTCCCTTACATTTTGAGACTAAATCCTTGGGCCCATTGTAGTCTCATGAGCCTCCTGCTCTCGATTCAACTCAGAATCTCCAATTGCATATTGTCCTCGCACAATGTACAACCTATGAATAATATCACCAATCAACTATGGCTCGATCGGATATGCTCCCTCTTTGTAGATAAAGACATGTCCACTTGAACAATGTCACATATCCCACATTTTCCAAGGCTGACACCAAGAGACGGTTAACCCTCAGCCCTAGAACAAATATAACTCCATTAACCACTAGGAGTTCTCCATACTCAAGATGAAATCTGACCCTTTTAAATCCACATATTGCTTGTGTCATTCCCCCTTCAATTTCAACTAGTTGGTCTAGACCTGTCTCTGCGATACTGAGGAATATACACCATATTCATGTCATATGACACGAGGCTCCCTGTCAATGATCCATCTACTGTCACGCATAAATCCAGTACTCCCAACGCTTGACACGAGAGTGACCAATGATAATTCATTTTCAAACTTGTCTGAAAATTTCTTTATAGTTTTTGATGTTGTTGCAACTAGCCCCTCCTTCTACGAACACTGGGCTGCAAGGTGGTCATACGGGTTGCAAAATAAACATTTGACTTTTCTCAAGTCTTTCCTGAAAATCCTTTGCTTCTTTCCATTTCTCTTTGTTGCAAGAGAAACATTATCTTCATCAAATCCATATCTATTCTATCCACTACTCTAAGATCCTTCCCAGATCTCCTCTTGAGTGAAATCATCCCACAATCTGCTCCAGTCTAGTAAATGTTTCCAACCCACCACACACTTCACGAAGACTTATCATTCCTTGGTGAAGCCTTTCAAGGCTATCCTCACCAACTTTTAATCATAAATGACCTCCCCAAATGCAACCAACTCATATTTCACCTGTGCTACTCGGGTAAGATAGGATGCCACACTCTTACCCTTATTCATATTAGTATCATGTATCTTGTCCTTTAACTTTCGGTTCTCATTCTTCACCTCATACAAGCTTTTTAGTGTCTCCCACATATCATAAGTTGTCTTCTTCTTAGCTAAGTGTGGGATAATCGATTCTTTTACTCGATCCAAAATAATCCTTTGATATTTTCCTTCCTTTCCATCATGTACATCCAAAGCAATAGGGTCTATTGTGGGAACACATACTATAGAGTTGATAAAGCTCCAATGTTTGTTCTCCCTGAGAATAGCTAACATTCTGACTTTCCATTGCAAGTAGTTGGAAATCACTTCCAACCGTTCCTCATATCTGATGCAAGCAACCATTTTCCTCTCAATTATCCAATAGAAAACAAACAACCAAGTTTCCCCCCTTCAAATCCCTACCAAAAATAGCATTTTTCACTATAAATCAGACCACCTACATTGATACCATGTAAAAAATTAGCAAGAATAGAACACTAACTCACATATGATTTTTTTAAAACACTTAGTAAAAACAGATTTATGTCTTAAATGAACTATGATAAGTAATAACCCACATTCATCTATATCATAAGTAGAAACACACATTACTAAACAAATAACAGTGGAAAATAACAATTAAGAATAAAAAAACACATGTGCACACTTAGATTTTGGCAACCAGCCAGGGAAAACCCTAGAATGGGGAAACCCACCAAGATAAGTTTATTAACTTCTTCAATAAGTAGAAAATATTCAGTAGTAATACATTTGGAAGCAAGAGAAACACAAGTTAAGATCACTTGCAGACACCCACAATAGTCTCCAATTTCTTCCTTGAAAACCGTTCCATAGTCTGTACGACATGTATGGCCCAGCTAAGAAAGAACACCTCAAATTTCGTGCCAACCTATTGTTGTATGGTCATATATGTATGACTTTTCTATAGCAAGAAAAAACCTCAAAATTCCCTTGAAAAATGTGCCACCAACTGCCTCGATTTTTGTGCCCTCTTTTTATGTTGTATGACCTGTATAGATTTGTATAGTATGACCTCCCACTCAGTTGTGTGCTTCAACAAATTTTCAAAGAAATTTGTCTTGGGATTTGTGCTCAAATTCTCTTGGAATCCGTGCCAAATATGTTGCATACACTTTCCTTCCTATCTCTCTCGAATTTCTCTTCACTTGTCTTGCACACTAGCCTAGGCTTACTCTTATAACTAAAATTGATTTTTCACCTTCCCCATCCCTATATCCAATGGCCAAGATCTAATCTTTCCTTTACAATATCAAGGGACATACTTCATTCCCTCCAAAATAAATCACTTACATTTACTACAATTATTTTCTACTTTATGACATAAAGTCACTTTAATAAAATATTAGAAGGTCACTTTTACAAAAAGTCACTTTAATAAAAGAGTCACTTTATTACAACTTTATAAAACGCCTAATACAAAGTCAAGTTCCTAGTAGTGCAAATGCGAGGTCACTTCCACATACAAGACAAAACATGTGGAGTACCTCCTGAGCTATAAAAGCTAACATCATGATCTCTAGATGAAATTCCTTCTCCACCTATCCAAGATATTGAATCATCATCCTTTGTGAGCCAACCCTCTCTACACCAACATTTGGATGAAATCTCTTCACCTAACTAGTGATATCTCCTCGCTCTTGTGTAAGAAAAATTCCTTATTTTCTTCTACACTCCTCACACTAGCAAAAGTCCTTATTTTCTATCCATGACCTTGGTATCTAACCAAAATTCTCGACCTTGATCTCTCATCAAAGTGTCTTCCTCCTTCACTCTAGCCTTGCTTTTAAAATCATGAGTTATAATCTATTTTTAATCTCCTAAGAGATTGACGGTTGAGATTACTTCTCACACTCACTTAAGATTTACATGCTTAGATTACATGTTAATTAATTTTATCACTTTCCTTAAATAACTCAATTCACTAATAAATAAAAATTTGCTTTACTTAATTCCTTTTAACTAAAGTAAACTCAAGGATATAAGGACTTTTTACGACTTCCACATGCTAGACACATGCCAATGCGGAAGTACATGTCTGATTCTACCACTAGCATCAACAATTACTACTCTTGGAGTGTGTCATATTGACATCCTTTATAAATGTTTTTCTTTGTCATTAAACACAGATGCTAGAAAATGGTTTCTCGCATTACCTAATAATAGTATTACTTATTTTCAGGCATGTCAGAATCCTTTCCTTGATAGACAGTTGGAAAAGAAGGATAGTTGAATTATTTTGAATTATTTTCCTAACATAAAAATAAATGAGAATGAGGCTATTGATGTATTTTACAATGTCTTTGATAATATTTTATAGGACATTCCTCAGACTCATCATCCTACCCCATCCACCATTATGTTCTATTACATGTATTCTTTTCAAGAGCATTTTAGTTTCTTCCTCACTATGACTAAGTCTACAAATCTCTCAAATGTTAAGAAGAAATAAAAAATATTAGATGAAATTTGGAATCTCTCAGGAAAGCCAAACATTTCAAGTCCTCCCAGGACTGAAGTTGATCATAAATAAAAGGATTCTCTTGGCACCAAGCCTCGTTCTGACCCAATCACAATCCTTGTGGAAGAAATGAGGAAGATGAAATTTTTTTTCACTAAGATGATCAATGCAATACAAAGAAGGATTGTACATATGGAAAGAAACCAACAACTTAACAAGTTTCCACCAAGAAATGGATATCAAGGACCTCCTCAAAACTAGAGGCCTCCTACAACATTGGAACCAACAAACATGCTTGAGCATAAACATACTTACTATTGTAGAGTATTCCAAAGTCTTTATGATCGTAATACCACTAGGCCGAACCCCAATTGTAAATGTACATATAGGCTGGTGAGCGAGGATATTTTGGGCCAAAGTGCCTTTGTATATATGTTTTGAGGCCAGAGTGCCTATGTGATTATTAGGATGGGGAGCCTAGATTCTAAAAGTATATTGAGCCTATCATTGTAATATGTAATCAAACTCGGACTATTAATAAAAATACATCATTGTTTCAGACTAAACAGAAAAAGGAGTATGGGGGTATAGTACTCCACTAGATGGAAAAGGGGGATAAGAGACTAGGAAGAGGGGATAAGACAAGGGGGCTTAAGCCCAAGGGAATATTATATTAATATTTCCTAAAGTCTAAGTTATGTAATATTTTATCCTAAGTTCTTCAGATGGAAAAATATATCATCAAGTGGGGACAAGGCAATTCCCAACATGACAAGTGTCAATTTGGGAACATGCATACTTAAAGTAAGAAATTAGTACATTTTTTAGTATTCATATCATTTCTCTCAATCATTTTGTCATTCACTCTAACCATTCATTCTCTCCTTCCATCACCATTTGTATTTGTACTTGGGAGATTTGGGAGATAATTGTATCCAGTAAAACTGGGTAGTTTGAGTTGAAGAAGAAGGCTATCAGGTCTGTGTGCCTACTGAAGAGGCAGGTTGTCATACCTATGAGCATTCTCTATGGGTGAGAGAACTATTGGGAATTGATTTCCCTATCCACTGGGAAATAGTTATAGATCTTTGAGACTTTCAGTCCGACATGTTAGCCCTGGAAGGGAAGTGGGACAACCGAAGGACTATTACGTAGAGAAGGGGTACACTTCCTAGGGTGGGACAGGATTTGGGAAATGAGAGGTTATATGATAGCTGTAGTAGTTGGCACCTTGAATTGAGTTTTATTGTGTTGGTTAGACCTTAGTCTGGCTTAGGAATCCTTCCCTGGTGTTGTTTCTAGCCTCATCTCAGGGGTGACATGTTGCTAAGAGTTTTTGAGCAACATAGTCTATGGTTGGGAGGAAAGTTTGAGGCCTACACACAATTGGTGATTTATAGAAAATATAAGTGTCTTCTTGTGTATCTTATTTTTTACTGTGTGTATGATTGAGTTAAATCTAATATGGGTTTTTCTGTTATATTTATGTTTGAAAATTTATATGCTTTTAGGAATGCATTTAAATTCATATGTGGAGCATAATCATTAATTAAATCAATATCATAGGAGAAAACTTTGTGTGCATGCTCTAGCTTGGGGCCAGGGATGCTACAATGATGAAAAATATTGCACAACACACTTATAAAGTGTCTCAACATGTGATCATAATGAAAAATATTTCTTGGATACATGTGATGGTGTGTTTTATGGGAAACATGAATTCCATTTGTCCCTATAAAATATGCAACATTTCAAGGATAATTCAATTGAAGCAGAAAGAGAAATTAGGTTGTTTGGGGAAATTACTTTCCCAATGGAAATTAATTACATGTACCGGGAAAGATTCAAAGGTTTGAATTATTGAAGAAAAAAGGATAGCTCACCACAATAAGATCAACGAGTGGGTCTTCTAGAGCTTCCTGAAAGAGATAATAAACCTATAGGACTAGTTATTGAGAAACCTCAAGGTAATCCCTCAGTATTCAAACCTTTTGAATTCAAGTTTGATATAACAATTTGGATGGGAAATTCCAAGATTCCCATCCCTCTTGTTTATTTAGAAAATATTCCTTTTATCAAGAGTCAAATTAAAGAAGTTTTAGGGCTGGAGGTGACAATTTAAACAACCCATGTTGTGGATAAGAATGAATATGCCCCCATTATTCTTCAATTCATGAGTCAAGAAAGGAATAAGAATCCATAGCATCAACCATTCTTCATATATTTATTAGTGAGTGGTATAGTGTTGTACAATTGTATGTTGAATTCTGGAGCTTCAACCAACATAATGCCTCTTATAGTGACGAATCGGTTGGGTTTAAATACTTCAAAAACTTATAAGAATTTATGCTATGACCTCCAAAGAAGTCAAAGTATGTGAATTTATTAATGATCTTCAAGTATGCTTGGTAGTTTACCCATGTATTTCTTTGGTAATGGACATGGTGGTGATTGATGTTCCGAACGCTTGGGGTAAGCTCTTATCTCAAAAGTGGTTGAATGATCTTAGAGGTAGAATACAAATGGATCTATATTATGCTAGTGTCCCCACATTGAAGGCACTTGTTTTACTCTAAAATGAGAACCGATGAGAATATATCATGTAGAAGACCGATGAGATCCTACAAATCAAATGGTTTTATATGAATATGGTTTTGAAACTCACACCATGCTTGCAATAGAAGTATCTCCTTGGGAAGACATCAACAACATGTGGAAGAGGAAATTTGATGAGGCCAAGTCCCAATCAAGTATGGGTGAAGGTATTGTATTCACTTCTCCCTATGGAAATATTTAATGTTATTCTTTTCATTGGAATTTTATGGAACTAACAATGTAGTGAAGTATGAATCACTCTTTCTTGGTTTAAATTTCGATAAATATTTTGGAATTAAATTGTTAAATATTATTGGTGATTCGAATCTAATAATTATGCAAGTGAAATGCCAATTTGCATGTAAAAATCAAAGGTTCAAAAGGTACATGAATGAACTATGAGACACCATGGAATGGTTTGATTCTTTTTATTTAGAAGTAGAGTATATAATGTTTAACAAAAAGGTTGATGCACTAGCCCTTTCTACCTCAACACTCCAACCTTGTGAAGATTTGATGGAAAAAAGAAAATTGGAAATTGTCTTCAAACCTTCGATTTCAGATAACTTTGTCAACTAGCAAGTTTTTATGATGATGCAAAAATTCTAAGATTCATGAAAAACATGTAGGAATTTGATGAGAATGAGAAATTGGACAAAAGAAGGATCAAAAGAGAAGTTAAAAGACAACATGATTCTAGATGTCCTTGTATCCCTTAAAAAATATTTAACATACATGACATGTATAAGGAGAATAAAGAAATGTTTGAGCCTGATGAATATATTTAAATCAACATTGGATCCTCGAAAATGATGAAGATGGTAAAAATTGGTAAAGGTGTTGGAAGATTGGTTGTTGTCATTGATGTCAACCCTAGTCATGGGTTTTGGACCAGAATATTGATGAAGTTATTTGGACATGAAGGAAAATGAAAATGAAGATACAACATCCATGAATGGATAGTATACATCATGCCCT
>JASDQU011028733.1:10189-21635 GCA_032191745.1 Picea mariana | reverse complement strand
TAAGGTGTGTGCGAATACACATAATTTATTAAAACATATTATTTTATGACAAAGTATCTCAGATTCTAGTCTAATTAAGGTTTGAGATGAATTCCGTTTATATTAGTCACTATTGTGGCTTGTGATTGAACCTCTCCCATTTGGATATTCCAAGGAATAGGGGAGGATCTCAAATATTACAAGGATGACAGGGTCTCATGAGGTTTCTTTATAGTTCAACCTTCCATTCAAATACTTTAGGGAAAAGAGGAGGATCCTATAGTTCAACCTTCCATCCAGATATTCTATGGAAGAGGGGGATCTCGAATATTACAAAGATGATGGAGGAAGGGTGATGGGGGTCTCACGAGGTTTTCTTATAGCTCAACCCTCCATTCAAATAAATTATGGAAAAGAGGAGGATCTTATAGTTCACCTTCCATCCAGATATTCTATGGAAGAGAGGGGATCTCAAATATTGCAAGGATGATGGAGGGGTCTCTTGAGGTTTCCTTATACCTCAACCCTTCATTCAAATACATTAGGGAAAATAGGGGGATTTCACAAGGTTTTCTTTATATATAAGGAAAACCTCAAGGGATCCCCCCTCTTCCCTATAATATTCAAATGGAGGGCAGCTCAACCACAAACCACAAAAGGGGCAGGTAACCTAGAAGGGTCAAACCTAAGTTGAACTATAATTGGAAACATTGTAACAAACTCAGTCTTGGAATAGTTATTTCAAATAAATTGAGTTAACCCATTGAACTTTGAAATATAATGGCATGGGGGTGGACTTAGATTTACTTATGTATGCATAGGTCATGAGACCATTTAATATAATCCTTATAGTTGGAACAACATGTTTGACCACTACATCAAAGTGACCCCATGGCTTTAGGAAAAGATCTCATTACTACAAGGAAAAAACCACCTAGTGGAGCTTTTTGTGCAAATATTTTTAGTGTTACAAGATTATGAAAAAATATAAAAAAAATCTCCACTAAAACCTTTGCTATTAGTAACAGGCGTTTGAGGAGAGAATTTAACGGATGTTCACTATAATTAAAAATTATTGGTGGCTAGAGGTTCTAACGAAGGATTTCCTTTTTAATGCACTTATATCCATAAGGAGCACAAGGGCACTCATAACCAATAAGCACTAATGCATATTATAATTGAAAGCAGCGGTGCATATTTTATAATTTGAACGTCTTGATGCTTACTACATATTTTGAAAGCATTTGTGTCCATTTCATATTTTAAATGTCTCGATGTGTATTATATATTTTGAAAGCACGAGTGCATATTATATATTTTGAGAGCACATATTACATATTTTGAGAGCGTCGTGTATCGCTCATCTACAATGTAAATCATTCTCGCAATGATGATGATCATAATGGAAATGGTAATGATATTGTTGTTGTTGTTGTTAGGAGTACCAATACATTTATTAAATTTATTACACCCATGTGTTTGTACATGTGTAAAGAATTGGTGATTAAAAACCATTTAAACTCACCAGTGCAAAAGTATATATGAATTGCATTATTATTTAATTCAAATGAATACAATGCATCAATATGTAGTTACTTATTGATTTATTTTTATAAAATTTCATTGTTGGAGTAACCTAGTATTAACGTGGAATTCTTGATAATGTGGTTTGCTAATGTATTGTTTATTGTAATGTAGATATTATTCTCTGCATGAATTGTTTGAGTCTATTATTTAAGAGGTTGTTAGCTAGTTGGTTGTGAGAGAGATTCTCTCTAACTAAGTCTCCTAGTTTGGTGTGTGGTTCAGATATTCTCTCAACCTCTCCTTCTATATCGGGAATAAGTTATATCTCATAACAACTTGTGAATTCTATATAATGGAGTCACAATCTATTGTAAATAATTCAATTTTTTCAATGGAGTTTTGTTTGTGTGTGTAAAAATGTCTCATCTCTTATATTTTATCTTCGTATGAGAGCAAGACTGGGCAATGTGAGTTCTAATCCTACGTAAATATGTAGGATTAGTGTTAGTGTAGGTGAGAGTAGATTATTTGTTTTGTGAGTGATTGATGGAATGTGTGTTTAGTGTAAATATTTGTATGTGCTTGTGTGAGAGATTTGTTATCCCCTATCCTAGGGATAACTAAGGAGATTATGTCTCAAGGCCCACATGTCCTAGACGTGGAGTACCCAGAGCCATATTGACTTGAGCTTGGCCCTAGAGGGCCCATCCTTCTTCTTCAGAGCCTCCATTCTATCAATAGCAGCAACATCCATCCCATCGGCCTGGTTCTGAAGTAGCAGTGGGTCTTTCTCCATGAGGTGATGAGTCCAAGTATCATGGTATGTGTCACTCTGATTCTCAAAGCATTTGAATATGTGCATTTAATTATCTTTTTCTTCATGACTTTTGCTTGGACATTATGCCTTTTGACTTGTCCATACCTGGGGGGATGACAGAATGCCATAGCAAGTTGGTTCCCTTAGGAGTGAGTTGCCACTGGGTGGGTTTATGAAAGGTCATCGTCCATTCCTTCCATACTTATCGTGGGTTTTCCAAGCTTGTAAGGGTTGTGCCTTGCCTTGTGGGAAGAAGGGGCTAAAGGCCCAGAAAGTAAAAGTAGCTGGAAAAAGTTAAAAGCCAAAGATCAAACCTTGAGATGCTTCGCCAAGGGATCCTTGAGAAAACAATAAAAGGCTTCTCAGCAAGAAAAGAGGGGACCCATAAATAAAGATAAAACTCAAGACCTATTTGGTGGATAAGGGGTCTCATCACGAGCCAACCTATTATGTCCATGGGCATGTAGCGGTATGACATTACTATTCATCTAGTCACCACACTAGGGTAGTGGCTATTGGTGGCACATTGATTTGATTTTTTTTATGCTTCTTCATGTTCCATATACAAACATATAAATAAAGATTGATAATTATAGTTACATGTACAGTATAATATACATGATTGTGTAAATAAAAAATATGCCATAGCAATGAGCGATTCATAAACAATACACATTATTTTGAATCCATTCCTCATGCCATCTCTCGATAAATCTTTTGTTGGCTCCACTCAATATGTTTTTTCATAAGTCATGATAAATTATAGATATAATTAAAAGTTATCTTTTGTTGGCTCCACTCGATACTTTTTTTCATAAGTCATGATAAATTATACGTTTTTTCATAAGTCATGATAAATTATAGATATAATTAAAAGTTATCTTTTGTTGGCTCCACTCAATACTTTTTTTCATAAGTCATGAAAAATTATAGATAGAATTAAAAGTTTTTTGTTGTTCCATCCATTCATGACTTTAAATTAATGAAAATATAAGCATTAAACCAAATATGAAATGTTAAGGAAAAGGGAAGTACTCACAAAGTTTTGGATTAACCATTTTTTTCTTTTTAGTGCCATCTTATGTACTAAATAGGTTCCATTTTTTTTTTCTTTTATGTACTAAATAGGTCTCTCATGATGAATTAGTGACAATGAAAATATGGAAAAACAATAATCTATTATCTTGGATGGATGATTCGAGGTACTTTCACAATGAATTTGAATATGGTGTAAAATGATGAAATGTAGTAAACTAAATTAGCTTTCTGAATTTATAAATTTAATTTATAGAATTTGTGTATGACTATGTGGAATTTGATTTTTTATAATAATGACATGTTATTTTTCATGCAAAATATAATGCATATGTTTCTGTTACTACAAGTGTTGAGTACTTAAATGATGGAATTTCCTTAAAAAAATGTGTATAATTGTAGAGAACACATTTTTCTTGTGCATGGATATTTTTCAAAATTTATAATGTTACTTTTGTATATTTTTTAAATTATGAAAGTCATTATATCCTTGAAATTACAAGGCCTTGCATTATATCCTTGAAAGTCTCATGAGGTTTCCTTATAGCTCAACCCTCCATTCAAATACATTAGGGAAAGAGGGGGATCTCACAAGGCTTTCTTTATATATAAGGAAAACCTCAAGGGATCCCCCCTCTTCCCTATAATATTCGAATGGAGGGAAGCTCAACCACAAACCACAAAAGGGGCAAGTAACCTAGCAGGGTCAAACCTAAGTTGAACTATAATTGGATACCATGCAACAAACTCGATCTTGAAATAGTTATTTCAAATAAATTGAGTTAACCCATTGGAATTTGAAATATAATGGCATGGGGGTGGACTTAGATTTACTTATGTATGCATAGGTCATGAGACCATTTAATATAATCCTTATAGTTGGAACAACATGTTTGACCACTACATCAAAGTGACCCCATGGCTTTAGGAAAAGATCTCATTACTACAAGGAAAAMACCACCTAGTGGAGCTTTTTGTGCAAATATTTTTAGTGTTACAAGATTATGAAAAAATATAAAAAAAATCTCCACTAAAACCTTTGCTATTAGTAACAGRCGTTTGAGGAGAGAATTTAACGGATGTTCACTATAATTAAAAATTMTTGGTGGCTAGAGGTTCTAACGAAGGATTTCCTTTTTAATGCACTTATATCCATAAGGAGCACAAGGGCACTCATAACCAATAAGCACTAATGCWTATTATAATTGAAAGCRGCGGTGCATATTTTATAATTTGAACGTCTTGATGCTTACTACATATTTTGAAAGCATTTGTGTCCATTTCATATTTTAAATGTCTCGATGTGTATTATATATTTTGAAAGCACGAGTGCATATTATATATTTTGAGAGCACATATTACATATTTTGAGAGCGTCGTGTATCGCTCATCTACAATGTAAATCATTCTCACAATGATGATGATCATAATGGAAATGGTAATGATATTGTTGGTGTTGTTGTTAGGAGTACCAATACATTTATTAAATTTATTACACCCATGTGTTTGTACATGTGTAAAGAATTGGTGATTAAAAACCATTTAAACTCACCAGTGCAAAAGTATATATGATTTGCATTATTATTTAATTCAAATGAATACAATGCATCAATATGTAGTTACTTATTGATTTATTTTTATAAAATTTCATTGTTGGAGTAACCTAGTATTAACATGGAATTCTTGATAATGTGGTTTGCTAATGTATTGTTTATTGTAATGTAGATATTATTCTCTGTGTGAATTGTTTGAGTCTATTATTTAAGAGGCTATTAGCTAGTTGGTTGTGAGAGAGATTCTCTCTAACTAAGTCTCCCAGTTTGGTGTGTGATTCAGATATTCTCTCAACCTCTCCTTCTATATCGGGAATAAGTTATATCTCATAACAACTTGTGAATTCTATATAATGGAGTCACAATCTATTGTAAATAATTCAATTTATTCAATGGAGTTTTGTTTGTGTGTGTAAAAATGTCTCATCTCTCATATTTTATCTTTGTATGAGAGCAAGACTGGGCAATGTGAGTTCTAATCCTACATAAATATGTAGGATTAGTGTTAGTGTAGGTGAGAGTAGATTATTTGTTTTGTGAGTGATTGATGGAATGTGTGTTTAGTGTAAATATTTGTATGTGCTTGTGTGAGAGATCTGTTATCCTCTATCCTAGGGATAACTAAGGAGATTATGTCTCAAGGCCCACATGTCCTAGACATGGAGTACCTAGAGCCAGATTGACTTGAGCTTGGCCCTAGAGGGCCCATCCTTCTTCTTCAGAGCCTCCATTCTATCAATAGCAGCAACATCCATCCCATCGGCCTGGTTCTGAAGTAGCAGTGGGTCTTTCTCCATGAGGTGATGAGTCCAGGTATCATGGTATGTGTCACTCTGATTCTCAAAGCATTTGAATATGTGCATTTAATTATCTTTTTCTTCATGACTTTTTCTTGGACATTATGCCTTTTGACTTGTCCATACCTTGGGGGATGACAGAATTCCCTAGCAAGTTGGTTCCCTTAGGAGTGAGTTGCCACTGGGTGGGTTTATGAAAGGTCATCGTCCATTCCTTCCATACTTATCGCGGGTTTTCCAAGCTTGTAAGGGTTGTACCTTGCCTTGTGGGAAGAAGGGGCTAAAGGCCCAGAAAGTAAAAGTAGCTGGAAAAAGTTAAAAGCCAAAGATCAAACCTTGAGGTGCTTCGCCAAGGGATCCTTGAGAAAACAATAAAAGGCTTCTCAGTAAGAAAAAAGGGGACCCATAAATAAAGATAAAACTCAAGACCTATTTGGTGGATAAGGGGTCTCATCACGAGCCAACCTATTATGTCCATGGGCATGTAGCGGTATGACATTACTATTCATCTAGTCACCACACCAGGGTAGTGGCTATTGGTGGCACATTGATTTGATTTTTTTTATGCTTCTTCATGTTCCATATACAAACATATAAATAAAGATTGATAATTATAGTTACATGTACAGTATAATATACATGATTGTGTAAATAAAAAATATTCCATAGCAATGAGCGATTCATAAACAATACACATTATTTTGAATCCATTCCTCATGCCATCTCTCGATAAATCTTTTGTTGGCTCCACTCAATACGTTTTTTCATAAGTCATGATAAATTATAGATATAATTAAAATTTATCTTTTGTTGGCTCCACTCAATACTTTTTTTCATAAGTCATGATAAATTATACATTTTTTCATAAGTCATGATAAATTATAGATATAATTAAAAGTTATCTTTTATTGGCTCCACTCAATACTTTTTTTCATAAGTCATGAAAAATTATAGATAGAATTAAAAGTTTTTTGTTGTTCCATCCATTCATGACTTTAAATTAATGAAAATATAAACATTAAACCAAATATGAAATGTTAAGGAAAAGGGAAGTATTCACAAAGTTTGGGATCAACCATTTTTTTCTTTTTAGTGCCATCTTATGTACTAAATAGGTTCCATTTTTTTTTTCTTTTATGTACTAAATAGGTCTCTCATGATGAATTAGTGACAATGAAAATATGGAAAAACAATAATCTATTATATTGGATGGATGATTCGAGGTACTTTCACAATGAATTTGAATATGGTGTAAAATGATGAAATGTAGTAAACTAAATTAGCTTTCTGAATTTATAAATTTAATTTATAGAATTTGTGTATGACTATGTGGAATTTGATTTTTTATAATAATGACATGTTATTTTTCATGCAAAATATAATGCATATGTTTCTGTTACTGCAAGTGTTGAGTACCTAAATGATGGAATTTCCTTAAAAAAATGTGTATAATTGTAGAGAACACATTTTTCTTGTGCATGGATATTTTTCAAAATTTATAATGTTAGTTTTGTATATTTTTTAAATTATGAAAGTCATTATATCCTTGAAATTACAAGGCCTTGCATTATATCCTTGAAAGTCTCACGAGGTTTCCTTATAGCTCAACACTCCATTCAAATACATTAGGGAAAGAGGGGGGTCTCACAAGGCTTTCTTTATATATAAGGAAAACCTCAAGGGATCCCCCCTCTTCCCTATAATATTAGAATGGAAGGAAGCTCAACCACAAACCACAAAAGGGGCAAGTAACCTAGCAGGGTCAAACCTAAGTTGAACTATAATTGGATACCATGCAACAAACTCGATCTTGAAATAGTTATTTCAAATAAATTGAGTTAACCCATTGGAATTTGAAATATAATGGCATGGGGGTGGACTTAGATTTACTTATGTATGCATAGGTCATGAGACCATTTAATATAATCCTTATATTTGGAACAACATGTTTGACCACTACCTCAAAGTGACCTCATGGCTTTAGGAAAAGATCTCATTACTACAAGGCTATTAGTAGCGGATGTTTGAGCGGAGACTTTCATAGATGTTCACTATAATTAAAAATTCTTGGTGGCTAGAGGTTCTGACAAAGGATTTTCTTTTTAGTGCACTTATATCCATAAGGAGAACAAGGGCATTGATAACCAATAAGCACTAAAGCATATTATAATTGAAAGAAACGATGCATATTTTATATTTTTAACATCTTGATGCTTACTACATATTTTGAAAGCATTTGTGTGCATTCCATATTTTAAATGTCCCAGTGCATATTACATATTTTGAAAGAACCATTGTGTATAGCTCATCTACAATGCAAATCCTTCTCACAATGATGATGATCATAATGGAAATGGTAATGATATTGTTGAAGAAAATGGTTTTGTTGTTGTTGTTAGGAGTACCAATGTGTAAAGCATTGGTGCTTAACAACCATTTAAACTCACCAGTGAAAAAGTATATATGAATTGCACTATTATTTAATTCAAATGAATACAATGCATCAATATGTAGTTACTTGATTGATTTATTTTTATGAAATTTCAATCAGCCATTGTTGGAGTAACTTTTTATTAATGTGGAATTCTTGATAATGTGGTTTTCTAATGTATTTCTTATTGTAATGTAGAGATTATTCTCTACCTGAATTGTTTGAGTCTATTATTTAAGAGGTTTCTAGCTAGTTGTTTGTGAGAGAGATTCTCTCTAACTAATCTCCTAGTTCCGTGTGTGATTGAGATATTCTCTCAACCTCTCCTTCTATATCAGGAATAAGTTATATCTCATAAAAACTTGTGAATTATATATAATGGAGTCACAATCTATATATTGTAAATAATTCAATTTATTCAATAGAGTTTTGTTTGTGTGTGTAAAAATTTCTCATCTTTCATATTTTATCTTGTATCAGAGCAAGAYTGGGTGATGTGAGTTCTAATCCTGTGTAAATATGTAGGATTAGTGTTAGTGTAGGTGAGAGTAGATTTTTTTTTTTGTGAGTGATTGATGGACTATGTGTTTAATGTAAATATTTGTATGTGCTTGTGTGAGAGATCTACCCACATATTTGCAAGCCATCAAAGGTCATGGTGTAAGACTAACTCGGATACAATCTRTGTCTAGACTATTTTACTAGAGAAATAGCAAGCAAAATGGTTGGATACCTAGGTGTCTCGGTAGATGGAAGTATGTCCATAGGATGGCCAATTGTCAAGTCTTTGTAGTCAGATTTGAATTGATTTCTTTATATTTTTTATGAATTATAAAGTTTACCAAGTCTTATTTACAATTTGAGGGAATAACCTATAGATTGTATAGGGAGCCTAAAATGACCTATACTTTGGGTGATTATACTTTAATCCTACAAATTATCCATCGTATACACAAATCCTTTAATGCATAACCAATTTACTACATATAGGATTTGCGTTCATTATTTGCAATGATTGAAATTCTTTTTCATATGAAGAGGATAACTTCATATCAAAACTAGGACCCATTTCCATGTCATTATAAGGGACTATTGATGGCTTAGAAAAAATTTCACTAAATTTAGTACCGTTAATAAAATCATCCCCCTCTCTATTAATATCTCTAGGAATAATATCATTCTACAAATAAAAAATAACAGGTCATCTACTAAGGCTTGGTTTGCTGCATTTAGATTTTCATTTTTTTAATTGAATTTAGAGTATATTGAGAATTCAAGGTAGCTTATGATTAACATCCTAATTAAAAATTTTAAAGGCATCTTAAAAAGTATCAATTTTAAATATGAAATTGTGATTTTTTATTCCAAAAGTGTTGATATATTAAATTGTTACAATGTGCATTTAGATTTCAATATCTTGAAACAAATCAAACAAAATTGAAATTATGAGCTACTTGAAAAATGTGTATGATGAACCTAATACTACTTATATTCTACACATTAAACATAGTTTTCATTAAGTTTGAATGAAAAAACTTAAGTTGAAAAAGAATTTGATTTTGTGACCTGATAACAAAAAACAAAAAATAACACCATCTACTAAGGCTTGGTTTGCTGCATTTAGATTTTCATTTTTTTAATTGAATTTGGAGTATATTGAGAATTCAAGGTAGTGTATAATTAACATCCTAATTAAAAAAATTTAAGACATCTTAAAAAGTATTAATTTTAATTATGAAATTATGAATTTTGATTCCAAAAGTGTTGATATATTAAATTGCTACAATGTGCATTTAGATTTCAATATCTTGAAGCAAATCAAACAAAAGTGAAATTATGAGCTACTTCAAAAATGTGTATGATGAACCTAACACTACTTATGTTCTGCACATTAAACATAGTTTTCATTAAGTTTGATTGAAAAAACTTAAGTTGAAAAAGAATTTGATTTTGTGACCTGATAACAAAAAATAAAAAATAACACCATCTACTAAGGCTTGGTTTGTTGCATTTAGATTTTCATTTTTTTAATTGAAATTGGAGTATATTGAGAATTCAAGGTAGTGTATGATTAACATTTCCTAATTAAAAATTAATAGCACTAGTGAATACTTCCATTAATGGTAGGTGTCATATTAATGACACTAGTGAATACTTCCAATGTGCAGAGGATTGATATTCCATCAACCCTTTTCTACCCTTTTCGATGCATAAACAAATTATATCAATATAATTTTTAATGAAAACAACTTACTTATATTAAAGTATATTTTAATTTTACATATTAAAATAGGTTCTAAATCATGTTTTTATTTCAATTTTTATTTCACATTTTCTTGAATAAATATATTGAAAGCTCGAAAAGAAACCAAAGATAAACATAACCAGGTTAGTGTTGGACTGTCATTTCATTGTGAATTTTCAATAAAGAAACCAAGGATGAACATAACTAGTTTAGTTATGGACTGTCATTTCATTGTGAATTTTCAATTTTGAGTTCATAGTTTTTACTAAATTTTGGATTGATAGAAGTCTATGCCCTATCAAAATAAAGGAGGGGCGATGATCAATATGCTTAAATTTACAAAAGCATTGTTAAAGTCAATCGATTATCACTCGAATGGCATGGAATAAAATCCATATCACCCAATGAAAACAATATTTTACCTTGGTAGTCTAATACTAATTTTTCATCACCATGGACTCACACTTTATTTTTATGTTTTCACTCTCATAAGAAGCTCTCGTATATTTTTAATATACAATATTGTTTGTTGTTTTTTCCATTCTAATATTATTAATAGGAGGCAATTGAGAAGTCTGAAACCTAACTTGAGAAACCCTCTAGTCCTCAACCCTCATCTCTGAGTGTCGTTTGAGGAAAGGGGCTCCAAAGTGGGAAACTATAATTTGATGATTTGTTTGAATATTTTCAACCATATTTGCAAATCAAACAAAATTGAAATTATAAGTTGTAGAAACTATAATTTGATGATATGTTTGACTATTCAACCATATTTGCAAATCAAACAAAATTGAAATTATAAGTTGTACCTGGCATAGTACAATGATGTTTATACAATTATGTTTATAAATAAAATGAAATAAAACATTTGTAATTTCAGCACAGTATCATAAAACATAAATTAACCTTTTACTAGATCATAAAAATTGAAATTATAAGTTGACCATAAAAAAAAAATTATCCTTTCACCATCATAAATAATATAAGAGGAATCAAAGATGAAACAATATATTCCACCATCATAAACAATATGAGAGAAATCAAAGATAAACAATAAATTGA
>JASDQU011028732.1:0-26599 GCA_032191745.1 Picea mariana | reverse complement strand
GGGCCTCTCATCCTCAGGAGGATGATCTAGATCAAATCTTGGAAGAAAACTTGGAGTCTAATTCACTTGCCTCCCTCATAAAAAAAGTGGGTATAAAGACAAACCTGCATAAAAGAGAAGCTTTGGCCAGGAAGGAAATCAAACATGGGAAACAAACAACCTTGTACCAGCATGCCAGGAAGGAAATAAGGCAGACTAGGAACTATAGTGGATCCAACCCCCATAAAGTGGGAAACCCTAAACCTACTAAATGATAAAAGCGATCTCCTGGAATTGCAAAGGACTAGGGAGTCGACACAAGCTCTCACTAATACATGATCTTATTAAAGAAAAAAATTCACAATTCCTCCTGCTCTAGGAGACAAAAAGGAAGGACACTGAAATCCTTCTAGATAGTTTTTACATCTGCCGAACATGCAAAGGCACAACAGCTAGTGCAAGAGGAGCCTTAGGGGGAATCTGCACCCTTTGGAATCCTAGTTTCTCCTCTCTCCAATCCAGACAGTCCGCATCACACTGGATTAAAACTTCACTCCTGCATCTACCAATAGGTAATACTCTGACTTTCATCAATGTTTATATGCCTTCTTTATCCCAGGAAAAACTTGAATGCTGTTCCTCCCTCCAAATTATCAAAGATACTCTTGACCCCAAAGATCTCATAATAGTTGGAGGCGTCAACACTACTCTCCATAATAAGTAAAAAAAGGGGGGTCTCTAGTATGGGACCCCTCTCGTGAGCATCTCGAGTATCTTATATCCTCCTTTCACCTTCTATATGTAAATCCCTCTAATAGTCGGTTCACTTGGTCAAACAGAAGACTTAGACCGGGGCATATCACTGCTCGTCTAGATCACTTTCTCCTAAGAATTTGCTTCTTTGAAGATGCCTTTCTACCTTGATCTTGAATTCTACCCTAGATTGGTTCTGATCACAGACCTATCACCCTCACCCTTTCCCCCCTGACAATCTTGGACCCATCCCCTTCTGATTCAACCCCCTGTGGATATCAGCACCCTATTTTTTTGACATCATCTCAAATGCCTAGGACTATTGGGTTCAAGGATCTCCAAACTACATTTGGGAGCATAAATTAAAAAGATTCAAGATGGCCCTAAAGCACTGGGTGAAGAGAAACAGAGAAAAAGAACAAGAAGCAAAAGACAGGATAACCAAGGAAATGGAAGAAAACAAAATGGAGCTGGAAGAGGGAACTATCACTCATCCACTTCTCCTCAAAGAGTAGAAAAACTTCACGGAATATCAAAAAATCCTCCATGAGGATGAGGAAACATGGAGGCTTAAATATAGAATCCTCTGGTTAACTTCAGGAGACAGAAATACAATTTTTTTTCAGAGACAAACTAAAGCTAGGCTCTGGAGGAACAAAGTGAAGGAAATAACAAAAGAAGATGGCACAAAAATAGATGACTTCCATCAAATTCAAGCATAATCCAAACTCCACTTTGAAAGACTTCTAACTAAAGATGGCACTGCAAATATCGACATCCAAGAGAATCTATTGCTAAACATCCCGAGCATTGTCAATCAGAAGGATAACAACAAGATCAATCAGGAAGTTACAGAAAAAGAGCTCCATGAGGCCTTGTTCCATCTTCATCCAGAAAAATCTCTAGGACCAGATGGTTTGAGTGCGCATTTTTACCAAAAGTGATGGCATATAATAAAAAGAGATCTTCTGAGGATGATACAATATGTTCAGAAATCCGCAAAGTTGGGGGGTAATACAAATTCCACTTTTTTGGCTCTTATCCCAAAAAATTTGAACCCATCCTCCTTCTCCAGATTTAGACCCATGTCCCTCTGCAATGTTTCTTATAAGCTCATAACTAAAATCATAGCCAATAGAATCAAACCTCTCCTTCATAAACTCATATCCCCAAACCAAAGTGGCTTCATGGAAAAAAGAAAAATGATCGACAACATTATACTCGTGCAAGAAGCAATCCACTCCAGTAGGGATAGAGGAGACCAAGGAATGATTATTAAAATTGATATGACCAATGCCTTTGACAGGGTAAGGCACTCTTTTTTGCTTGCCGTTCTGAAGAATTTTCGTTTTAGCCCTGGCTTCATAGCTTGGGTCTTATCTTGTATCTCCTCTCCATAGATAGCCCCTCTGATCAATGGAATCTCGACAAGCTTCTTCAAAATATCTAGAGGGATAAGACAAGGCTTTCTGCTCTCCCCCCTCCTTTATATAATCATGGTCGAAACTATGGGTAGGAAATTGGAAAAAGATCAAACCTCCAAAGTCATTCCAGGCATCAAAATAGCTCAAGGGGAAAAGAGAATAAACCACTCTCAATTTGTTGATGACACTCTCCTCATTGGAGGAACCTCCATTGTCATGGCCAAGAGATTCAAAATTTCCCTGGAAAACTTCACACAAGCCTCATGAGCTCTCATAAATAGTGCCAAATCAAATGTTTATGCTTGGAACACGCCTCTAAGAACTGCTCACCTAATAGCAAATGTATTCCACTTCCCTCTTATTGAAAAATGGAAAACCTTAAGATACCTTGGCATCCCAATTTCTCTCAATTCTCTTCCAAACTCAGCCTGGACTCAAACTCTTGAAAAGCTCAAAAAAAAATGGGATCATTGGGGAGCCTTTTGGCTCAAATTGGCAGGACGTACAGTGTTAATAAAATATGTCCTTTCTACTCTCCCCATCTTCCAATTCTCCTCTCTACTTGCTCCACAAACTATCAAATCTTCAATTTCCAGTCTTCTACGGTGTTTTCTTTGGGAAAGAGGAAAAATAGATAAGAAAAAATTCCATCTAATAAAATGGGACATAGTAAAGCAACCCAAGGAAAATGGAGGTTTGGGCATCAAGGATCCAACACTTACCAACTTAGCAATGGGAGCAAAAATTCTCTGGAACCTTGTTTCAGGAAGGAACGACTGGTGGAAGCAAGTTTTTAAAAAAAATGTATAGTTGGGGACAGGCTTAGATGTTTAGATCAACGTCACTCTCTGAACAAAGGATCCACAATAGGGAGGCTCCTCTCTGCCTTCATCCCTCTCATTCAAAGCCAGGTCACCTGGATACCTAGAAATGGATGAAAGATTCCCATAGGAGAAAATAGTATCATGGGTAATAAACCTCTCTGGCACCATATGCATCTAAGACCGCTCATCAATTGGCTTGGTATGCAAGGAAAAAATCACATCTAGTACATTTCCTCCTAGAAAAAACATCTAGAGACTGGATAGGATGGGACTTGCCAAACATTCCAAGCAATATTCAAGATGCAGTGCATTAGATACAAACTCTGCTAAAAGGTTGTGCCCCCATAAATATCACCTTAAAAGACCAGAGATGTTGGGGAAATGGAAATTAATCTGTCAAGAAAGGATACTGACAACTCCTCTCCCAAACAACCCTCCTCCAAAAATATAAAATGTGGAACTCTCTTTGGACCAACGATAGTCCACCCAAAGTAAATTCCTTTTGTTGGATTCTAGCCCATGGTAAACTGCTAATAGGAGAAAATCTGTTGAAAATAAATATGCATGGGCCGTTTAGATGTGAGATATGTGGCAAGGCATCTGAAACATCTTAACACGTCTTCCTTCTTTGTATGTTCACTATCACGGTGTGTAAAACAACTCTTCAAAGCCTCCATTTGAGAATCAGATGGTCGGTCCAGCCTAGAGATCTCTTTTCAGATTGCGCCTCCCGATACCAGGGCACCTTCAGAAACCCTCTCTTCAAAGCCATGTTCAAAGCCTTACCCAAGTTCATTTGCTGGAAAATATGGCTCACTAGAAACTAAATCATCTTCTCCAACCTTCGCTCCCCCCCTGATCTCGTAGACAAAAAAGCTGTAGGCCTCCTTGCAAAATTTTTTCTTTCCAAATCCAAAGCTTTTCCTTTCACCCCCACCTTAACTATCGAATCGGATTGGATCAACTCCTTATTCCTCCCCCCTTCCCTCGCTTCTCTTCTTCCTCCTCCCTCTAGATCCACCTGGCAGCTTCATTAAGATACCAATTACCTTTGTTGGCGCAATAAGCAATATAACCACATCCTATATTTTGACGGAACCTCAAAAGGAAACCCCAGGATGGTAGGACTGGAAGGGGTGATCATCTTCCCATGAGGAAACCAAGTGTTATCTTTCCATTGGAATATGGGAATCGCCACAGATAATCAAGATGAAGCCTATGCTTTGTACCAAGGTCTTCATCTAGCCTAAAGCAGGAACATACACTCCCTTTCAGTGATTGGGGAATCCATGATAATCATAGGGTATGCTCGCAATGGGTCTCACCCCCAAAATTTACACTTAAAATCCATTCTTCAAAGAATTGCGGTAATGATCAAGATCTTCCGCAATATCCCTCTTTTTCACGGCCTCAAATGGAACAATCACCTAGTAGATACTCAAGCAAACCTGGAAATTGGTCTCAAGCAAGGCTCGTTAGTTGTCAATGAAATTTCTCTCTTCACACCAATCCCATGACTTTAATCACCCGACAGACAACACACCTTTTGGGCCACGGTGACAGTCAGGATCTGGAAATTTCATCCTTCCATCCATAGTGTGACTCCTACCCATCCTACCTCTCACCTCAACACGTGGCCTAGCATGCCACCTCCACCT
Source organism: Picea mariana (assembly GCA_032191745.1). NCBI lineage: Eukaryota > Viridiplantae > Streptophyta > Pinopsida > Pinales > Pinaceae > Picea > Picea mariana. The sequence goes on along the minus strand of JASDQU011028732.1, from coordinate 21,961 downwards.
GACCCCTCCACACGCTCCTCCTCAGTTCGTGACTTGTAACCTCTTTTCTTTCCCTCCTGAGACTTGGGAAGTCTCTTCGGTGTACCTTTGACAGCTCCTGGGCATGGGAGAAAAAACTAGAGCAAGGCGAACATGCACAGGGAGACGTCCATAATGTACTGGGCATTAATTCCAGGTGAGGTGAAGGATCCCAACATTAGAAGCGATCATGGCTTGAATTCGTGGAAAATACAGGGAAAATGGCTAAGTTCCTTGAATCAAATGAAGAGGAGGGAGCATATCATAGCAGGAGCGGTTCACTTGGTTGGCAAGATCATTCCTACGAAGAACAGAGCTAAGTCTACTCCCCGTAAGCGCACTTGTATCTGGTTTTTTCAATTGGAAAAAGCAGGAAATTTAGCCAAGATGAATAGGAAACCATCAAGAATGGTTCTAGAGGAGGAGCATGAAGAGCCGGTAAGCATGGTCCAGACTCTTCAATTACATATTAGGGATCTCTCTACATAGTTTCTTTCAATCACATAGATTACCATCCAGCATAGGAGCGAGCAACAATAAAACAACGATGAGTGTGAAGTGCTCAGACAACAAATAGAGGCACTCAAATTCGCGGTCGGGCCAATGTCACCCACTCCCTCCATGAACACTTACATATCATATGAGGCCTTCTCTCCAAGACCTCACCCTCAATTGGACCTCAAACTGAGGCCTCAAATAGAGGTAGACTCCACCGCACTAGACCAGAACAAAATGTGAATGTATGCAGTGTTTTTTCATGCTACTATTAGGTACTTTCTGCATGGTTTTTACCATCGATACTCAAATAGGCTTTAGTGCTCTAGTTAGCGCCACCCCTGATCTCCATTTCCTTCTTGGAGAATTTAGGTGGGTGCATTTTTATTTCTGCAAATTTTGTAACCAAGACTATATTCTCTGCCTGTGTTTTTTCATGGCTTTTTAATATATCCTTTACCTAGTTTCTGTGAAAAAAAAAACATCATTTCAACTTGTAGTCTTCGGTGATAAAGCTATGCCATGTTCCCATAGAAAGAATGTAGGTAAAATAAAGTAGTGGTTTCTATGTGTATATTGTAAATCCGAATTGTTGGTATTTTGTGCATGCATTTCAGATGGATTGATTGAGAGAGCACCAAATAAGTCAATAAATGTCGATTGAGAGAGCACCCAATAAGTCAATAAATGCAAGTATCTTATGTTAAATGAACTAGCTGATCTCTACAATGGAAAATAATGAACTCTAAAAATAGCCATCTATGTCCATCTCATTAAAACCATCATTTAAATATGTAGTTAAATTTTAAAAATCAATCAAACAAATCATCCATTTATAAAATATGTTGAATTTTCTTGGGTGGGAATTTTTCTTCTGGACGGTTCGAAATTATAAGGAGAAGTTTTATAATTTTTCTATTATTTAATTTGGTGAAATGTGGCACATGTTAATAATGGAATGCAAACAAAAGGCTACTTGGATGGCTTGGCTAGCAAGGGTTTGCATCGGTTTGCATCTCCTTTACAGTGTAAAACATATAAGAAAAATAACATGCAACCAATAGGTGAGGAATCCGTCCGTTGGATTCCCTATAGAAAGCCAACTTGTGATGTAAGAGCAATTCCATGATGGGCAAGGGCTTGCAACTACTTTGGTGGGATCATGGGATGCAACATTTTAAAAATTATTTGAGTTATTTTAACATTTTATTATTAAAAATTGAAATGAGTTCACTTAGTGTCATTGTCATCTTAATTAGCACAATTTGGATAATTGAACCCTTTGTAAACTGGAAATATAGAATGTCAAAACTCGAAGACTATAGTGTTCATGTGGTGAACAAATGTCATTGAAAATCCAGGTGAAGAGAATTCATATAAATTACTAATTGCTATGTGTTATATAAAAAATGGGACAGTATTGAGCGTGGTCTTTTTAGGTAAAATGACAAGTTGTGTTTTTACAATCAAACACTATTGAGTGGTGATTTTTCAGGGACAATGACCAGGGGTGTTTTTTTAGATACTATATTATTGAGTTTTCAAGAGGATCGTAGTTGAATAGTGATTATCTCTCACGATCAAATAATTCCATTACAAGCTGGTTGCCTCTGAATTGATGCCTACCCGAAGGAACTTGTGGTCGACAGTGAGCCACTGATTTACAACATTGTTCCACCGTAGACTTGTTTTGGATGGTTCTTTTGATAGAAGATGAATCAGTTCAACTACATTGCAAATTCTAATGCCTCATGTTGTGTAGTCAATCGCTATTGTAGCATTGTAGTTTGCAGGTGAGGTAACGGGCCTCCAATAAACCATTCCTTATGAAAAACCTTCCATAGAATCCTCTCTTTTTATTTGAACAAGTGGGGACAACCATTCCATGGTACTCATATTCTGTACTTACCTTTAATAAATCTATTTCCTTATTGCCTCTCCTCTGTCTGTGGGAAGGAAGCTAGAGGCCTGGAATATAGGCCTGTGGGTGGACACAATTAGAGTCTTGGCACATGATAGAGGAACAAAGCATGGTAACTTCCATTTTACTTCCCAGGAAGAATCTCTTATGCTTCACCTCATGTAAACAGGATAAACAATTCGAACCTTACCCTTGAGGCTCTATCTGAATCATGCTTCAATTTACCCCTCAGATGTTGTCTCATGCGAGACTAGTAGAACTGTCACTGTAAGGTAGCTACTATCTTCAACACTCCTAAGTGTCTGACGGTCATTGTTCTAGTTCCATAACCAACAACATAAGTGGATTCAGTGGTACAAGCTCAATTACCAAGTCATATGTCAGGTTATATAAGTAGATTTTATAAGTATCAGGGGTTAATAAGTTTAATCTTATACATGTTAGGGGCTAGGTTCGCAGGTGATAATTCACGAGTATAATGCCATGTTCATGCTCTATAAATTCACCAACTACAATTATATTTTTGACTACCTCCGACTGAAGGGAGGCTCATGGACATGTGAAAAAGTAAATTCCATAATGGTAATGCCTCTATTGCTTCCCCTGATTCTTAATTATTCACAGCAGGACGAAGGGTCGAGACGTCTAAGTGCCAAGAGATACATTTGTTCATATGAATGGTACACTACTATGAAAAACCAACCTTGGGCTAGAGGAAGGATGGCTCAAGTAGCTTGAATAGACAGCCGTGCGGATTGAGCTCAATCAGCGGGTGCATCCGATCAATTTCAATATACTGGTAACTATAATTGCATATTTTTAGTGAAGGGAAATGTTTTTAATGAAGGGAAATTCATGGTAAATGTACAATAGTACCAAATGTTGTTCGTAGCCTTAGATTTTTCCATTTTTCAAATAGTTAGAAAGTGTGATTTTTCCAATAATAGATATGATATATTTAACCAACAACTACATTCTTTGACATTTTATTTGCAAGTGTGTGAGATTTTGTATATTTGGTTTTACCTAACCATAGCATCAACAAGTGCACAAATAACAATTAAGCACCATCAACAAGGACACAACTTCGGTGGTAGCAGCATCATCAGTGCCTTCTCTTTTATGTCAAAGAGGCCATCTTCAACAAAGAATTTGCATCATGGCCTGAGGTATAGACAAAGGTTTCTAAGGGAGGCACCAAGCTCATATTGCATGGCCTAACCAGCATAGTCACCCATTCCAAAGCTGCCCTCCAGGAGATGAGCATTGCGGAAGGATAACTCCAATCTATACCAACAAGTAGAGGCTGCGCAACACCAGGGTTAAGCTGAGAATAACCAACTAATGGCCCAGGTTGCTTCACTGCAACTTGAAGTTCCGTACACATTACCATGTCGTGTTCTTGTGATTCCTCTTCAAACTAGTGAGAATACACATTACCATGGTGTGTTCTTGCGATTCCTCTTGAAACTGACGAGAAATTGGTTGATAGTGAAATAAACTAGTCCAAATACTGATAGAGAAAAATGTATTGACAATGAAAGAAACCAGGCCAAATACTGATAGACAAGACCAAAAAGTTAAGATAGGGAAGGGAAGAGCAAAGAGGGCATCCTCGGAGATGACAAATAAGATGTTTGCATGCAACGTAGGTGACAATTCAAAAGAAAGTGAACATGCAGGTGGCAGTTTCGAAAGTGAATGAAAATATTGTATGGACTAAGCATTAGGAAATGAACTATGGATTTTTATAAACATTTGATGTTTAAAACTAATGCTAAGTTTCAAATTAGCATTAATCGATCTTGCTATCTATACTCTAAATATGTATCCATTTTCCTAACTTTAAAACCACTTGCCTCATCCCTTGCCTAGAAATGAGGTCAAATAAGACCTCAAAGTTTTATATTGGTCAAAAATAATGTTGCACGGATTTGATAGGTTTAGAAAAAGTGTTTCATAAAATAAAAGGATAAACTTACGGTTAAGATTCTTGATTTGTGAGCCAGATTAATTAAAAAATGAAAATCATTTACAATAGTCCCTCATGCCTAAAGGCCTAAAGGCATGGACTAATAAGTTTATTTTATTAAGAGGGAATGTAGATATCTTTCTTGGCGATATGGATGATCATTAGTAGTGGACCAAGGTTTTTGATATTAGGTAACTTTATTTGGGGCTATGAATGCCCATAGGAAGTAGAGAAACACCATGATAATTTGAGAACATATTTTGAAGAAATATTAAAAACAAAACATGATCCAATGAGACATGTGACTATGGATACCACCTAAATATTTGGATCACACTTTAAAGGAATTAACTACATTTATATTTACCTCTTAAATTAGTTAGTAAATTACTTGATGGTGGGAATCAATTTCAATAGTGTCCACCGCAACTTTGGCCTCTATTGGAACCCACTACAAAAGTGAAGTCACTTTGATTAGGATACGGTTAATATCCTTATTGTCTCATCTTATAGATTCAACAATGTTTCTAGTAGAGATTTATAGTATTCTTAAGTGTGTTTCCATTTGTTGAGCTTCAATAGAGTTCCCAAAATTCTAAATTTTGGGGAACTCGCCTAAATTTCTTGTGTTTTCTAAGGTATGATTTGATGATGTTATCAATATTTAAGATTGGTCCAACAAGTATGAATGTTTTACTCATGCATCTTTATTTATTTCAATTTGAAGAAATAACATAAGGTAGGTTTTTTTTCTTTTACGAAAGATATTCTACGTTTGTGTCTTAGTTTTTTTGCCTTATTTAGGGAAAAAAATTTCATCCTTACCTAAAAGTATTCAAAGGTTTTTAAAATTTCCTTTTAGAAATACCCTAAATCCCTTTCTGACCATTTGATTTTTTATTATTTTGTCCCTTCTGTAATGTTTAATTTTAGTGCTTTAGACATAGCCCGATAGCCATCTAGGGATATGTTCTTGACTTCCTCAACCCTCAATTGTGATAGGGTTTTGAACCTTATAGAATATTCTTCAAACAATTTGCGTGGATATCCCCATATGCATGAGTAATGGGGGTTGATGTGGCATCCTCTCATACCAAGGTGGTCAACACGACAGATCAACTTTTGGGAGGCAGAACTTGTGCGTACAAACTCCTATTGACGAAATGTCTACACCAATGGAAAGGTCTTAGAGTGTAGAAAACCATCAAGGGGTCAGGGAGAAGTTATGTACACTAGAACCCCCAAAAAAAACACTTAATGCCTGAAAATAGATCTAGAAGGTTCTAGAGCCCAATTTTCCAAAATTGTACTTGCTACTAAAATGGCCTTGCAAGTTGGTTCCTCCAATTTTTTCCACTCTGAAAGGATCGATATAGATGAAAAAAAATAGAATGATCCAACATGGATCATACCTCCCAATTTAGAGAGGATATTGGTCCCAAAAAGCTTTACTAAATGAGATGAGGAAATGTTTCATCTACCTTGTCCCTGGAGTATCGTTTTGAATTGCTTGGAAGTTGTCCTTTCAAACCAATTTTCTAAAGGTCATGCTACCCTTGTCTTGTAGTTCTAGACCTCTTCTACAAAATTGTGTCATCTTGAGAATCGAGTGCTAAATCCTCTATGTTAGGTAGTACACGCTCCTCCTCTTGATCCAACATGGAAGGATCATAAAGTTTGAGATTCTCCATATTCACTACTGAGTAAATGTGAATGTATGGGAGTATAATGAGTCTGTACATGTTATGTCCAACCAAGTCCAATACCTTAAAAGGACCATATTGCAGAGCCTTGATATTCTTACCAGGACCCTGTATCCTTTCCTTATTCAAATATAACCATACTCTATCTCCCACTCTAAATGTTCTCTCTATTATGTGTTAGTCATGTCTAGCCTTGTACTTTTCCTGTTATTTCTTTAGTGTCTCTTGTACTTGTAAATGGATCTTCCTGATGTTCTCAAAACAAATTCTTCTTTCAATGCATATCTTGTGAGGTCCTCCCTCACTCCTCCTTGCTATTCATATACAACATCTAAGGTTAAAGGTGGAAAATAACTAAAGAAAGTTTGAAAATTTGACTTTCTAGTAGAAGTGTGGACTACTCTATTATACGAGTGTTGTATATATATCATATTTTCATCCCAAGTTTTTGGATGCTTCTTATTTCTACCCCTCAAAAGATGCATGAAATTCCTATTGACTACTTATGTCTGTCCATCTATCTTTGGATGGAATGTTGTAGACTTCTTCAACTTATTTTCCATCTTCTCCCACATTGTAGTCCAAAATGCACTGAAAATTATGGTATCCCTGCCTGAGATGATGCTCCTTGGTATCCCAAAGTGCGCCTAGAATTATTCAAAGAACAAGTTTTATGCTTCCTATCCCTTGATGGTATTTTTGAAAGGCATCATAATGAACATTTTGATGAACATGTCAACTACCAAAAATAAATAGTCATGTTCCTTCCATGTGGTTGGTAAAACCTCCCAAAAAATCCATGTAAATACTTTCCCAAGGTTGAGTGGGTATAGGTAAGGGATGGTATAGACCTTGCTTCATGTTGTTGGATTTGTTGGTACAACAAAGTATAGATCCCCTAATATATTGTTCTACATATTCTTACATTCTGGGCCAACACCAAAATGTCCTACAACCTTGGAGGTGTGAGCTTCTCTGATAAGATACAAACAGTCACCTTTAGGATCATAGAAATTGTCAAGAATGTAGAGTAAACCATTATGGAAATGATAGTCAACTTTTCCATCACCTTCTTATCTATTAATTTGGTTGTGTAGCTACTAAAACACCTCCTTAAAATCCTCATATTTTGTGTATGCTTCTTTGTATGCATCATGGGTAAAAGGCTCCATGTGCATCATAGTTCCCAAGGATGTAATCTTGGATGTCGGTGGTTGTGAAATAATTTTTGATAATTTATTTGTGGTACCCTTATTATACTTGATGACTAGATGAAATTGTTCTAAAAACCCCATCCACTTGTAATGCCTTGTTTGTTGTAGCTTACTCTGGGCTTGAAAATAATGTAGTGGTTGGTGATATATGTGGATGATGGTATCCTTTCCCATCAAATAGTTCTCCCACTTTTTGACATATTGTACCAAGGCATAGAGATACTTTTCATAGGTAGGGTAGTTGAGAACCACCCCATGAAGTACTTCAGAATGATAGTAGATGGGCCTTCCTCCCTACATTAGTATTGTTCCCATGGAATACCCACTTGAATCTATCCCTACTTCGAATGGATTATACAAGTTTGGTAGTGCAAGAACTAGTGCTTGACTGATCTTTATTTTCATCTCATCAAAGGCCTTCTATTGATTCTTCCCCCACTGGAAACTCTTACCATTAGGTGTTATGGCATGGAGTGGTGCTACTACCATTGACAATGAAGCTATGAAATTCCACAAGTATTGTGCTACCCAAAAAAAATCCTAAATACAGTGACATTTGTAGGAATTTTCCATTTCATGATAGCCTCCATCTTTGCGAAATCTATCTTGATCTTCCATCCACTGATCACATACCCCAAATACACCAAATATTGCTAAGAAAACTTACATTTTTTGATATTTCCTAATAACTGGTGATTTTTCAGAGTCTCTAACACATGCATATGATGTGAGATTTCATCCTCATAGGTAGCGCTATAAACCAATATATCATCCAAATAAACAATAACAAATAAATCTAGATAAGGATGTAAAAAATCATTCATCAGTCTCATAAATGTAGCTGGTGTGTTTCATAGACCAAATGGAATAACCAACCACCCATGCAAACCTTGCCTTGTCTTGAAGGTAGTCTTCCAAGTATCTTCTTATTTTAATTTTACCTTGTGATATCCTGATTTCAAATCTATATTAGTGAAGCACTTGGCATGTTTCAACTGGTCCAACAGATAATTGATACTTGGAAGAGGTTATTGATTCTTTAGTGTAATCTTTTTCAATTCCATATAATCTATACATATTCTCCAAGTCACATGATTATTGTGTACAATTATGATGGATGACCCACAAGGTGAGGTACTTGGTCGAATCACACCCTGCTCCAACAATTTTTGCAACTTCTTTTTCAATTCATTTTCTCCTAGAATAAACTATCTATACGACCCAATATTTGGAAATGGGTAGTCTGGAAATAACTGTATTTCATGTTCCAAAACCCTCTTCATTTCTAACCATTTAGGATCCTTGAACACTGCTATGTATTCCTATAGAAACAACTTCGACTAATGTTTTTTATTTTTAGTACACCCCTCCAGGGATGTCTTCACTCTCATTGACTCATCATAATATTGATTTTCTCTTAATAAAAGAAAAACATATTTCTTACTAGAACTAATCAACTTCTTGGCTTTGTTGGCATTTAATAGTGATATATTTGACTTTCCTTTATGTGTGTTAATGATGTAGGACTTCCTCTCCTTGATCAGTCAATATTGGTTGGCTCTTCGCATGAATATTGTGCTAGCACTAGAAGATTCTCTTTGACTATTGGGAGGGCATGCCTAGCACATCTTAGTTATTTCAATGGTTGATTGGTTTGATTTCAATATCTAGAGAAAAAAATGAATATGAAAATGATGCATCAACGCACTGGAAATCCAGTTCTAATATCTATTGTTCATACTCTTCATCTTTGTACCAAATATGATTTAAGAGAGTTCCACAAGATCGAAGTTTGTCCTCAATTTACTCAACATCTATAAAAAAAAATTGCAAGGTTAAAGGTTTCTTTTCTCTGAGGAATAAAGTTAGATAACGATGATGATGAGTCGTGGTGTAAAACACCCTAGAAACAATTTAATATGGATGAATATCAATAGGCATACTCATATAAAAGTTCTGAAGTCTTCTATTAAAACTAACAACAAGCTCATCCCTCCTTCTCTTCATGGCACAATACTCAGATATGTACTTCTCATAATACTTTTTCTCACCCAAATATCTCAGTAAAAGATCATGAAAATCTACCCATGATCCTATTAAATCATCCTTCAAGTTTCTAAACCATAGCCTAACATCTTCGTGTAAAGACTGGGAGAATGTTCTCACAAATACATCCTCATGAATGACTTTCTATGTTTTCTGTAAACCTTTGAAATGCATCCATATGTTTTTTTGTTGTCACATGATATTCTCCCCTAAACTTAGGAAGATAGTCTATAAAATTAGGAGGAAAATCATGGAGGAAAAATGGCAGATTCAAAGGTTTGTAACCCTTTCAAATCTTGGACTGAACTTTAGTGAGCTGATGAAAAGGTACAACAATGATTGTAGGAGTGTTTTTAGGTTGGTTTATGGGTCATATTCCATGAGACTGAAGAAACATCTCAATCTGGATTGTAATGCATGGAATCTATTACATTTTTCACTCAATCGAAAAAACATTTTGACGGTTATACTATCTTATTCTTGTCTTATATTTATTATATCTTACTTGAATGCATTTAAATATTTTGCAAAGCATTTGGTTTATCTTGTTACAATTTGAATGCCAGTAAATATTTTTCTATCACCTGTCAGAGGATTTATCTTTAAGTTATTCTTTCTGGTTTCTAAATGATATTTGGGATTAGAAAGTATTCTTTCTAAGTGAACATATTGTGAAACTTGTAGCTTCTCTCTTCTTGTGTTTTGTCTCCATTTTATCTAATTGATCATAATGGATTTCATTGACTAAGCTTATTATTTTAGAAACTTTATATAAAAGTATAACCGGAATATTACGTTCTCCAACTTATCCACTACATGATTCATAAACCAACCTATAAACCTTACTTGAAAAAACAACAATAAATCATTTGCAATAACTGAGGTGTGCTAGATTTTCCCCTTGGAAGTCAGGTGCAAAATTTAGGGATAATGGATTGAATCCTTCATATACATGTAGGGACTTCCAAACACTACTCCACATACATCAAGGGGAGCTACGTCCAATTCCACTTCTTCAATAAAATCAACACTTACAATAAATTTAATCTTACACTATTTCGTTACGTTTATCTCAGCGTCCTTGTTTACCCAACCCAATGGACAGGGGATAGGATGATTGTGAACCTTCGATCCAACCTTGCTAACTAGATCCACTTCTATGAGATTATCATGTGAACCATAGTCAAACATAGCATCTATATTGGTCTTCTTGACCTGAATCTTGATGTGGAATATCTTGGTGATTTCCTTCTCTTATCGGTGATGAAGGATACTCAAATTAAATTCCTTCTGCATATATATGTATACAAAATTTGCATCCAAATATGAGCTAATGTCAACTTGATTTGTAAAATATGTGGCTATAAGGTTATTTTTATTTCCATCTTTCTTGCAGTTCTTTAGGTTCAACTCTTGATGTAGTTTCCAACATTTTTCCTCAGTGTGTCCATCAATGTTGCAATGATTTTAGTGGTTTTTGAGATCTTTAATTTGATGTGTAGTGGCTATTATATTCTTATATTTTCCCCATTTCCACTTATTCCTCCCAACCTTGGAATATTCCCCGTTCTCTTTCTTCTTTGAACCACTTGGTTTCCCTTTCTTTTAGCCCATGTTTTCCAGGTATTGTGCCTATGCACATTCCTCATCCACCATCCTTGTCTTGAAGAGCATCACCTACTTTTGTATATGACTATATAAAGCCTATAGATACTTGAGGAGTACATCTGGGTTCTTGGGAGAGATACCCAACATGATGTCCATCTTTTTGAACTCAATGGTGTAATCTTGTACACTCTACCCCTTCATCTGCTTGAAGTAGTGCCATAAAATCCATTGGTCCTCTACATACCAAATAGGGTAGAATTGGGACTTGATGAGGGTTTTGAATTCCTATGATATAGTTACTAGTGGATCACCCTCCAACCTAAGTGTTTCTATGTGGATCTCCCATTAGGTTAAAACATGCTACTCTAACTTCAATCTAGAAAATGAGATCTTCTATATGGTGAACACTAAAATAAACTTATATTTGTTGCAATCAATGATTCAAATTTAATGCATCAATCTTAGCTTGGTATGGATTTATGTCCACTTTCACTTCCACCTTGAATAAGGACTGTGAATAGTTAATGGAACTTGAACTCAACTGTTATTTCTTGAATTCTTTCCATGACTCCTTTCCAAACTCTTCCCAATCTCCCAATTTTCCCTTTGATTTGATATTTGAGTTAGAGCCTCCATCATCTCTGAACGATCTGATATTTCTTTCTATAGTCTCCATGAGGAGGTTCATATTGAAACTAATGTCAGAAAATTATGCTTCCAACCGCTCAAATCTCTCTTTTGCTAGATATTGAGGGTTATTATGAATAGAATCGTCCGCCATGGATAGAGTTTCTGTGATTTCTCTTTAATAAGACTCATGGATCCTAAAACATCCCACAAATAGCAAAAATAAAAACCTACTATGATACCAATATGATCTATAAAATGTTGTGGATATTCCATAGGAACAATTCATCACAACATATATGATAAATAACTGAAATATTTATTATTAAAGTTATTTTTCCTTTAGATTTCCAAAATATTTAGTTACTGATTTTTATGCTTATGCAAGAAATAGATAAAATGAGAACAATACAAAACAATAAAATACAATCACACCATCTAAAAATAAACAAGAGATATGACCTGAGAACCCAATACAGGAGAAAACCCAACTAGAAGGTGAGGTTTCTCTGCACTCTTTTCTCTGGTATAGAAATGATGTAAGTACAAAGAAAGAGAGACTCTTTGTGGATTTTCCTTTGACCTATGGATTGTATGGTTACCACATAATATATCCACCTATGCTATGTTAATGTAATACCACTCTTAGATGTTTTTATCAACTATGGAACAAGATACAATGCAAAATAATGGAACCCTTTCTCTTCCTAGTGGCCCCATATTTAACATAGCTCGATAGCCATGTAGGGGTAGGTTATTGACTTCCTCAACCCTCAATTGTGATATGGTTTTAAACCTTCTAGAATATTCTTTAAATCGCATACATGGATAACCCTATATGCATGAGTAATGGGGGATAACGTAACATCATCTCATACCATGGTGGTTAACACGATAGGTAAACTTGTGGGAGGCACAACTTTTGCATATCAACTCCGATTGATGCACAGTATGCACCATTGGAAAGGTATTAGAGTGTAGAACACTATCAAAGGGACGTGCATAAATTTTGGAAACCATAACCCAAAATACATTGTTTAATGCCTCAAAATGGATTTGGAAGGTTCCAGACCCTAATTTTCTAAACTATAACGTGCCACTAAAATGGCCCTGCAAATTGATTCCTCCAATTTTTACCACTCTAAAAAGATTGATATAGATGAAAAAAATATAATGATACAATATAGATCACTAAAATAAAAAATTCCTTATTTCAAAGAAAATTAAAACTTTAAACTTTTGATCCACCCTGCATTCTTCATGGCTATGTCAACATCCCTTCAAATTCTGTTTCCAAATTAATAATATTTTGTAGTATTTTTGTCTATCGCCAACATTTCATATATTGGCGAAACCATTGGGACATTTTGTCTTTCTAACTATAAAAATGCACACAAATGAATATTAGAGAGAATTTAACTTTCAAACTTTTAAAGCACACTAAATTTTTTGGGCTTCATGAATGTTTATTTGATATTTTAATGCCATATTCAAAGGAATTTTTCATATGACTTATGCACATTGTACTTTTTAACATGCCCTAAACCATAGGGACTCATCGAAAATACCCCACGAAGATACACGTGGTCCAAAATGCTTTGGTAATTTTATGGAATTTGAACTTCCATTATGTGTCAAAATCCGCCAAGGAGTTTTGAATGTTAAACTTTCAATTCATACCAATAGTATTAGGTTTTTTTCTAACAAGTAACATTTTAGGTCGGGGAAAAATTTAGTGGTTAAATTTTACCCATGGGATAATTTGTGATATCTTTCCAAAAAAGATTCATTAATTTCTATTTTTTCTAAAAGCAATTCTCTTATATTATAGGATAAAATTATTTTACTCTAAAATTCACTAACATTTTCTAAAAACTATACAAAATCTTTAAAAATTTGAATACTTTTACAAACATATCAATTTTTTTATTTAGATTTTTAAAAATTAGTAAGATTTTTCAATGTTTCTATACTTTAATATAAGCATAAATCCTTAAAATTTTCCTTATCTAAAATATTTTAGGATCCTTTCAAACTTCACATTCAAGATCAAATGATCCCAAAATAAATATAGCAACCACCATTAGATGCCTGGATTGTGTGCATTCAATGCATAAGTCCTCCCGTGATATTTTAAATCATCTGCAATCAATTTGGAATGACCTTCACTTCAATGTGTGATCATTGCGCTAGTTTGACACTAATTATATCAATCGAAATCCATTCATCAAATGCATTGTCTTTCCTTGCTAAGGATAAATTCAACATTATAATATACTTGGCCACTCTAGTATCACGAGATGAAGGTTTTTGAGTTTGCTTATATAAGACCCTCACTACCTTTAGTGTATGAGTTGTAATTTCTAAGTAAGTCAATATCTTATATTTGTATTTATATAAATGATTCGAAAGAATTCAAAAGCCTCAATTACAATTGATGGAATGTAATATGTTCAATTTGATGTTGATTGCATTCAATTGATCCCATAAGGATCTTAAAAATAGTTTCCTTATTTCCTTTTCAAAGTAAATATTACCCTCCTTCTTAGGAACAAACCTTCATCCTAACTTGTAAAAACTAAACAAGGACACAAACATTTTCCCTCAAGCTCAAATGACTCCCTATGACCTACTAGCTTACCTGTGAGATTAATTGCCTTTGAATTGTAAATATTATATACAAACATTTGAAAACACATGCGTTATTGGATGATTACTTTCAATAGTTGAAACTAAACGAATATACATTACTTGCTTCTGGAGATTCGGATAAACTTAAATGGCAATGTGCAAATTTTATGTCCCCCCAAATGAAATCTACACAAAATAAGAAAAAGGAAGCCATGACATAATATAATGGTGTTATATAAAATACCGAAATTAAAAAAAATTACACCACTTAATCTCATTATATATGGTTAAAAAGAATAAGCTACAATGCAGAGAAATACACTTAATGTTTAAATATGGATCCTACCCTATACCATTTAGGATACTATGGGAAGAGGAAGATCTATTTGGATTATATACCTATGAAAATATTTTGGCAACTACATTTGCATAATGTAGTTGCCAGGTCAACCATCCTACTTTGTACATAATTGGTCAAATGGATTGTGGACCATGTAGATTTGATCAACTGAACAATAATTAATAAGGCAAGAATTCATATTGCATCTTTTCAAGATAGAAATATAGAACAATATTAGAGGTTTATGAGGCTAGAGAAAGAAATAACCACTGAATGGTTGAAAGAGTTAAACAAAACCATAAATTTTACAAAAGAAGCACAAAAAATTGTGTATATTAGATAGACAATTCAGAATGCAAGACATTAGGCTCTATTCAACTAATCTCCTTCAAGATCCTTTTATATAAGCCATTGCTATGATTTTTATGTTGTTTGGAGAGAAATATGTTTCACACTTTAAAGAAACATATTTCCCTTTGATGCATGAAATTATTAAAAATGGATCTAACTTCTTAGTTAAGATATTTGAGGAAGTAACTAGAGTCAAGGAGTCCTCTTAATAAAATCCCCAAGGATTTTACACTGTTTCATATTGTGTGGATATTGTTTATGCAGTTAATCCATTTCCATGCATTATATGGAAGTTCACTCCCACTGAGAGTCATGTGCACATCTATTACCAACACTTATGGGAACATAAGTATAAATAGAAATTTTCCAAAATTTGTGATCATTACATTGTCCCATTATTTTCATTTATTTTTAAGGGTAATTCATTAAATTGTTAAAGGAGGGTTTGCAATTTGTGGGATAATTGGGAGACTAGTGTTGGAATACTAAGAGGGAGGGGGGGAGGGTGAATCAATATTATTACTTTTAATCCTTTTTAACCACAATGTGTATTGTTTACTTTATGAGAATATTACCAATAGTATTCAATATGAAAAATATACATAGTAAATGAACAATAAGAAACCACACATAAGCACAATACATCAATATTTTATGTGGAAACCTAATGCGGGAGACAACCATGAAATGATTTTCTTATATTCTCAAAATAAGTACATTCATAGGAAGCACCAACTTCCTTGTTTTCCAGCTACAACTGGAAGGAGGCTACAACCTCCTGGTTTCTTAGGCTCCAACTTGAAGGAAGCTACAACTCCCTAATTCTATGGCTACAACCCCCTATGTTCTCCAGCTACAAATGGAAGGTGGCTACAACTACGTATCCTTGCCTCGTCCAGCCACCTTGAAATATAAGTGCTAAATAAATTTTGTTTCCACTGTCACCTTGTCACTATAAAACCTATCACATAAACCGATACCAACAACCTGTCACAACCTATATCAACAACATGTACTCAAACAATAAAATATGATCCCATATATCTCATACCCACTTTCACAAGTGTATATCTCAAACCATGTACAACTATGTCTCTCTAATCATGTGCCATACATATACAAACAATAAACCAAGTGTAATGAATGCTCATATCAACCAAGCATCAAATCCTCACTATTATGCAACCCAATCTATACCAATAACTTCAGCAACACATGTCAACCAGAAACCCTCAAACATGTACCAAGAAATATAAGATATGCCTAAACAATGTACCCAACAAAGTGTGCCAATGAAAAATAACAAGTGCACCAACAATGTGCCTCTATAAATTTGCCTCATGCAACATATAACATACAACCAACAGTCCCTCAAGGGTAAATTCTCAATCTCCCATAACCATATCCCACACAATCAACAACATCCAACTACAAACAAGCATGTAACATACCTTGTTGATCTTGTAGATAGAATCTTTGTTGTACTTGAACACTGTCAAACTTCATGTAGCCTCTCCTTAGCTTCTACAACCAGATTCACTCCTCAATCTTCAAATCTGGTAGTGCCTCGCATTACGAAAGGGGTTGTTTAGCAGGGCCTCGCTTGACAGGATATAGGAAACCTGCGGGGATGCCTTGGGGGATGTTCACTATCTGACCTACGGGGATGACCCTAATTAGGGTTTTTCACAGCTTTCCCACTCTCTTCTGCAACTGGGAAACTTTTTCGTCATTCTTCCTTTGCTACCTTAGACTTTCACAACTTCATATGTATCAATGAGTACCTCAATGTGCTCAATATGTACTAATGGGAGTCTCTTTCTCTCTTATTTATACTCTCCAAGTGCCTTCTTATAGGGGCCATCTTCTAACTATTTTACCCAACTTCCCTCTTTTAGGGATAACCCACTTTCTTGTTGCAACTAATTAATTTTAAATTATTTTCTTATTTCAAGAACTTTACCCATAATTAACTCTTAGTTCCAACCACTTTAACTAGTGAATTATTGATGACTTTCTAGGAGCTTCTAGAATAATTGAATTCTTTGTTGACCTTCTAGGGGCTTCTAGAATATTCATGAGGGTCCTCCAAATTCACTAATCCATATCTCCTCAACCGTTAGGAGCTACATGACGTACCACATATCATCAACAATGGCAGGCCATGTACTATGCATCTATGATAGTCTTAATTTTAAATTCACTGATGTTAATTAAATGTTTGACCAACCATGAGAGTTAATTGTCCAAATGTAGGATACACATTATTCATTTCCAAACCATATCGAATCATTTCAAATGTAATATTTTAACCATGTTTTTGGTTATGAAAATTTCTTCCCCATTCATTTATTATTTTGGTCCTTTTTTTGTTTTTATTTGAGATGTTACCCAAATGTGAAAATATGTCTATATTTTACATGTAAATGCATGAGTAAGTACGAGAAATAGCTAGTAGTTGAAATACGATGTGAATGGTTGTAAATGAGAGAAGAATAATGGAAAATGTAGTGGCCTATAATACCTATGCTTGTCCTCAAGATAACCATAGCCAAGCTAAGTCTATCCCTAGAGGAACTCTGTGAGAACCGATATAAGAGACTCCCTTTCCTACACTAGAGAACTAAAAGGGAAGGGATTTCCTAAGGGAGTACATTGCAAAGAAAGAACTTCAATTTCCTAGTGTTGTCTAGAGCTAAGAGGCAAGAGTGTGGTTAGTTGAGGATGGAGGATTGTGCCTAGATTTTTGTAGCTAGTGTGAGAATTAAATGTATATGTGTTGGAATGTATGATGGAGTTTAGATCCAATTGGTAGAATTCTACCTTGGGGTTTCATAGCCACAACTTGGAGGTCACATTTGCAATAAATATCCAATTTTTGGGTGGAAAAGTTCTCATGGTTCAAATGAAAAAATATGCAATGCCACTACTTATGCACGGTCTTTTAATATATATCATTCAAATAACAAAATATGCAATGCCAATACTTCTACATAGTTATTTGATGATATTTTTTTTATGGAGGAAGGATTTCTATCATTCTAACAATGGTAAAAATTTAATCACATTGGATTAACTAAATAAATGTGATAATGGAAAAAATTTTAATCATGTAAAAATTATTTTTCATCAATTTGAAAAAAATCATTTTCCTAAATGAATAATCTATTCTCTACCCATAGTAATTAGCTACTGAATACTTGAATTATGCTAAATATATATATGTGTTCATTAGTGTAGGAATATACTCAATATTATCATTTCATAAACATGTATTTTATGGAAAAAATTATCCACACCACATAAATTCAATGATTGTATCTATCTATCCGTCTTGTAAATTAAAATAAGTTGATTGTTCATAAGCTAAAACTCCTCGTTCATAATTAAAACCATGGATCATGAAATTCGATTCTTAATTTATGCATGAATATTCTTAATAAACATATTTTGGTCCATGCATAATAATTCACACCAGACACAAAATTCTTAATTAATAATTAATAATATTAATAATTAAGATATTTTGGTGTATGCATAATAATTCGCACCAAACACAAAAGGATTATGCATCATCAAATCCTTCATGTTTTAATACTTCTTTGCCCGGACGCGATGCACATTTAGCTGACGTCTGTCACAACATGACGCAGTGAAGGTGACGCCATGAAGATGACGCACTTCCGCAGTGAAGGTGAAGGTGACGCAGTGAAGGTGACGCCATGAAGATGACGCAGTTCCGCAAATTGAGTCACGAGGGTTGAGAAGTGTGTCATCTTTACGATTATTTTAATTTACGTAAGGCGTGGATTTCAGCGCCTGTGGAATTTCTATGTCGCTGTTCAATGTTCAAGATGTGTGTAAAATTGCGCATCTCTCTTCTCCTGTTGCTGGGTAATTTCGTTTTGGCAGTCTTCCCTCTTAATTTAAGTGAAATCAAGAATATGCTCAACTTTATCCTGTTTCTTTAATGGAGTGTTATTCTTTAATGGAGTCTAAACATTTGGGAAACATGTTACCAGATATAATTAAATATTAAAGATGTGTCAATGTATTACTTAATTAAATTAATACATTATAATATACATTAATATATTAATGTTATTCATAGCCATGCTTATAAGAAACTATGATCATGCTCAATCATACTCAATCATGATATTTTTCAATAAATGATAAATGTATTAATGCATTAATATTATAATAATGTATTATTAATGTATTATTACTGATAATAATGCATTTATTAAAATATTAATAATTTAATAAAGTATTTATCAATATATTATTACTTTAATAATGTATTATTGATGTATTACTTTATTAATGTATTTACTATTAATACTTTAACAATGTATTAATTTATAATGTATTGATGTATACATTAATTAATACATTACATTATTAATTAATAGTATCAATCAATTAATACTTTACTTTATACACTAATGTAAATTAATATTTTAATTTATACATTATATTAATACATTAATTATATTAATACATTAATGGATCATTAATAGTATTTTACATTATCAATCTATCCCTTATTCACTCAATGTATATTTTAATGTATTAATAATTTAATATGTTACATAATACATTAATATATTAGTACTTTAATTTATACATTACAGTATTGTGATAATGTATTACTAAATACATTAAGGTCAATGCATTGCTATTTTATTATTGTATTACTTTATTAGTACATGAATATTTTTTTAATATATTAATACTTTAGTAATGTATTTATTAATACATTTAATATATTTATTGAGATATTTAATTTATTATTGATGTATTAATACTTTATCAATAATTATTTAATGTATTAATTAATTAAAACAATTATTTTAGAAAAATGGTTAATATATCTAGATTTGGAATATAGTGATTGTTGATAATGTATTTTCATTTTTAAACAAAATTTAGTAATAAATTTTTATTGTGAAGTAATATAGTAAGTTGAATGTGATATAGCAGGTGGTGGTGTTGTATCGAGGCAACATGTGGTGGTGGATGGGATGGTATCAAAAGTGTGGAAGGGTTGAATTCCCAAAATGATTATTTTTATTGCACTTGATATAAGGTGTGGTGGTGTTATATCGAGGCAACATGTGGTGGTGGATGGGATGGTATCAAAAGTGTGGAAGGGTTGAATTCCCAAGGTGATTATTTTTATTGCACTTGGAATAAGGATTGAATTTTCAAAGCTGTTATATTTATTGTATTTGTAAATACATGTATAATGAAAAAAAATTAATTAAATTTCAGTTTTTTATAATTTAATGTTTTTAAATTGATATTTATAATTTTATAATTATCCATAATTTATAGATTATATAGGTGTATATTTATTGGAAATGGGCATATTTAATAATTTTTAAATTTTTAATGTGTTTTCTATGGACATGGTTAAATATGGATTTAATATTCTCAGTATTCATAATGAGTGAATGGTTCTAATTTCAACCATTAACTTCCTAGTTTGTATAAAGGTATATGTTTATGTGGTTTTTTTTTCATGTTTAAGTAATTAACAAAGATTGCATTTTATTGTTATTAACTTAGTAGTGAAATATGTCTAGTGTGAAGTGTGGCACGAACAAGGTTTCAATTAAGGGATGGGATGCCACATTTTAGAGGTGTCTTAGATTTCACCTCCACTCCTAAGGAAGCTAAGGTGAGTATACGAGGAGGTAAGATGAGTGACTCCAAGCATAGATGAGTGGTTAGGTGGCTAGGTTTTAACAATACCTTTTTGCACCCTATTTTAATCGGGAAATAGGATCTGATATCCAGAAATGATCAAAAAAATTCATCCCGGGAACATTAGAGATGATCGTGAGATTTCATCGTAAAGTTTGTTTCAAGGTTTGGTTCCTCAAGTCCCAGGATTTCAACATGAGGGTGAAGTGTGATCATATTTATGTTAATGTTTATCATAATAATAACCATGGCAGTAATCCCTTCAACTGCACAACATGCAGTTTGCATTTCTAGGTTTTATCTTTGTTGTAGAGCAACAAAATATATATTGTGTGCATGTAATCTTATTATTCTGTGATTTTGTGTAACAACACTAGTAGAATATATGTTTAGGGATTATTAAGTAAAAAAATGATTAGGTAATTAATTTTTCTAACATATTATTAATTAAACAAAGATTGCTATAATGATACTAATTAAATATTTATTAATTAATTAATGGTTATAATTTGATTAATTAATTGATTAATTAATTACTTGTTAGATTCATTGACATGGGTATTAAATTAAGAGGGTTAATAAATTATATTGTTTAAATTAAGGGTTTACGGAAGAGGGGATAAGGAGCATTAATAAATGGATAAGGAACATTAATAAGTGGATAAGGGCCATTAACTACGTGGATAAGGTAATAAATGTGTAGGTAAAGAAATAAATGAGGAGAAAGGGTGGTAAGGGGGGATATGAGAAGAATAGGGTTTACGGAAGAGGGGAGGATCATTTGACTTGGATTTTTGGGGGAGGTCTCTCTGGGATTTGGGAATTTGCTGGAGAGAGTTTGAGTTGGGGAATCAGGCAAAGGATCAGTACAGGGGGCACCGGTTTGCTGGAGGTTTTGGGCATGGTGGCGAGGATATCCATATGGTATCCTGGAGCTAGGAAGTTGTCCTAGTTGGCAGGGTGGAAACATGGTTTTGGGCAGTGTTTGACACAGTTTCAGCAACGAACAACCAGATCGACGAGGAAATTAGCATCAAGGAGAGGTATAATTGTTTTATTCTTTTATGAATTTTATTATTCGTTGATAAATTTATATGTGTATGTGCTGAATTTATAAGAAATTACTGATGTTAAATAAGTTTTGTTTGTGGAATTAATTGATGTTAAATTAATACGGTTACTACACATGGTATCAGAGCTATTTGTTTGAAATATGGGCCTGAAGGGCCAAGCTCTAGCTCCAACTCCACCTCTTGCAAGCCAAACCCACTAATATCTATTATATGCAGATCAATATATATATATGCTTCCTAGGCTAGATGA
>JASDQU011028731.1:9353-19368 GCA_032191745.1 Picea mariana | reverse complement strand
ACCATTCCAAGAGGTTAAAATTTTACCATGTTTCTTCATGTCCTCTTGAGTCTTGGATTCCCACCAAATGAGTGTTGCACTATCTAATCTTAAAGAAGCAACACATTTTTCATGTTCAAAATGTGTTGCTTCTTTAAGATTACCCTAGGGTGCCATTTTTTCATACCCCATCTAGGTACACATGTTCATGTTCAAAATTATCAAATACATGCTTATATGTTCGATTATCTTTCGATATTGTTCATGTCGGGTATTTGGTTTTCATGTGTGTAGGTACTTGGTCATCATACATCAACGTAACCCCTTCAGATATATAATCAACACTGGCATGTAATCATTCCCTCTAAATCTCAATTGCATCTCCAATCATACCCTTTGAAAATTGTCTCTAGGATCCCCATCTATGGCTCTATAGTACCGACACCTCTATTTCATTTTAGGTACTGTCACTCGGTAGCACTCTCCCCCACATGAGTTGTCTCATTCATAGAACCCTTTGGCCCTTTGACACTCATGATATTTTTTCAACCCTTTAAGGATGGGAGTCCTGATAGTCTTACATCATGTCGTGAATCAGCCACATACTCCTTCTCCTCATTTTGCTAGCTTTCCCAATGGACTCCCAGATTATCTCTTCAAGGTTCTATTTTGACTGTACCTCCACAGTATCATGAACCCTCCATTTCATCCACATCCTGTTTTCCCATCCACAAATTTCCCTCCATTTCATCTACCTCATACAAAAACCCACCCATGGGGCCCCCACCCTCGACCAATTCTTCAATAAAATTGTGCCCTAACCGACCCAACCATATTGCATTGGGGCACCCGTTTCTGTATTTGTACACTCATCCCAAATTATTCTTTATTTATTTGGTAAATTGTAAAAATCCTTTGTTTCCCGCATTTACATATATTTTTTTCGTCACCTTTGACGGCCTTCTTCCCTTTTTGGAAAATTCAACCCATGTCGCCCTTGGTTGGGGCACTCCTTATCATCTACTCATGTTGACATCGTCCAGATACTCCGAGTATCCAACAGGCCAATTACCTCTTCCCTCTTATTTTGTTCACTTTGTCCCACCTCTGGCACAACTTATCCCATGTCTTGATGTCCCCATGACACTCTACCTAGTTGAACAGATGCAACCACTTATACTTCTCACATACCCCCAACCAAGGGCAGTCTTGAGTCTTCATACATCTTGACTTCATCCATGTACCTCCTCCAGTTCCTAACCTCACCTAGTAGATTTCATGAAGCCCTTTGATTCTTGGAGTCGCATCCCCCTTTTGTTGACATTAGCACAGTCTTCAGAAGGGCGACAGTATCTTGACTCTCATTACCTTTCCAATGAGAGATCTCAGATGGCAGCGGGAGAACCACAATTGCTCGTTGTTATCATAGACCCCCATAACATTCGACTTCAACACTTTCTCATGTTATGGTGGGTCTTACTTTGCGACTATTGGTGTTATTTCTTATATTTTTCAAAGACCTATGAACTTGGCTGGGCTATCAATACCTATAGAATCCGCTATACTTCTTACATGTGTTATTGCCTACTGTTCAAAGTATGTTCCTCCGCAAGATTTTCCTCTACCTTTATCAAAACTTCCCCTGAGGGTGCTGCAGTGATCTACATTAACACATAGTTTAAGTTACTGTACAAAACCATTCTTTCTTAGTTACATGATATGAGCATGGGGCATGCCCTCCCTACTTTTACACAATTTATTTTTACACACCTTATGGAAGGTTGAGTCCTACTGGTTCTTTATCCCTCCAACTGGTAACTCTTGACACTCCCACTATCACTCTCTCTTACAACGATACTCTCAGTAGGAGAAAAACTGATGAATTTCGGCTATACATATGCTCCTAACCTCATCCATCAGGGGGCATCTGTTATCACTGAAATTCCGTCCACAAATGGTTACAGAAATCCAGCATCATCAAACAGTTATGAGGTCACCCATGGACCAAAATTACCACAAAATAATTTCCAAAAGGTCCAAAACTATACAACCAATGATAAAATTAAAGTGTGTTATGATTACAAAGGGCGTGCGTTCACATGTGCTATCCAGAAATGTAGGAAAAGTGCACACGCGCATGATGCGCGACTGTGGTTGCTAAAATCTGCACACATCTGAGAACAATGCATTTATGAGATTGGTCAGCCTCCCACCCACTTCTGGTTCATCTTCCAAGTTGATTTGACACCCAAATCTCGACTGAATCTGACTGGGTGTCTGGTCAAAGACCTAAAAATTCCCTAAATAACCTCTTTTCACACTAAAAGTTGGTTGCACAATACCTCAAAGAGGTTCTATAAAACAAGTCCATGGGTGCACTTCATTTTCAATGAATTCATTAGCAAAGTTATGCTGCTACTATTCTCTTGAGGAATCCTCTATTCTCACCAAGAGTATACTAGCACCATTACATTGGGCAATCCACCTCACCTCTTGAGTGGATCAACTTGGTATTCTTTCACCATTTCATTAAAAGTTGTAAGAAGATCCTAGTTGTTCGGTTCTAAGAGCCCTCCCTTGGAGGAAGAAGGGACTCATAGTCCTCTTTCTTCTTGTTGTTTTCTTTCACTAATATAAACCTTTCCATTGGTGACATGAGTCTTATTGTTTTTTTTGTTCTTATGTCCTTATGCTCAATAGTTTAGTTGTTCTTTTATTTCTTAGTTTATTTCTTAGTTGTTCTTTTATATTTCTTTCTCTAACCCTTTTCTTTACAACTGTCTTTCTTAGCTAACCCAACTAAGCTTGTAAGAACCTATGTTTTTCTCATTTAGGTGGAATAAGCGACGCAACACTCGGGTCTGCCTCTCTGTGCCAACAAATGGTTCTGTTGTCAGGACTGGAAACTATGATTGCTGGGAACTGAGGAAAAAGAGAAAGATTTGTACGTGGATCTATTGACCTAGTGCATAGTATTCTACTAGGCTTATGGAGCTCTGTGCTACGAAGAGAAGTTTGATCTGAACAAAATACGTAATATTTTAAAGTTGAGTTCTCTCAAAAGGGTAAGAACAATGAAAACTTTTAAGATCTGAAAGCTTCGTGTTCTGATGAAAGTGAGATAATAGATTTTTTTTGTTTTGAAAGTATGGATATAGGTATGTTTGATAAAGTTTGTCCTAGTCTGAAGAATAGGGCATAGTTAGAAGAAAGAAGATTTGATATCATTAGATTTGATAGATATGTTATTCCTATGCATAGAAAGAATGTTTGGACTAACAAATGGATGCAGAATCCTAGAAAGAAAGTTTTGCAGGTTAGTTACTATGATCCTAGCATGCAGAATAGGAAAGGATGGGGATCATTTAAGAGAAAGAGAGGATTAATCCTTTGTTACAGTTGCAGAAGTTCGTGACATCTTGCTAAGGAATGCCCTAGTAGAAGACCTAGTTTTCTTTATTGTAAAGCTATGGACCATGAACTTTTGGATTTCCCTAGAATGATTTCTAAGATTGAAAGAATGAATGTGGAACAAGAAAACCATGAGAAAGGACAAGAGACTAAGACTATGGAAAAATCCCAGAAAGAATCAGAAACTGTATTACTGTAGATGAAAGAAGCCTCGAATGATCATAGAGACACCAAGTCATCAGACATCTTAAAAGTGAAATATTCCATAGAAGCAAGAATAGGATACTTCAACATAGAATGTGTTCTGGATGAGGAAACATAGGTGAATATCATGACAGAAAGAACTTGGAAAATTTTAGTAAAGCCTGCTATGATTCCCTCATTGGGAGGAATATGATTATTTAGAGGAAAGATAATAAACCTATGCGGAATACTTAACCACATACCTATGAGGTCTCATGGATTGTCAACAGAGGAATAATTTGGGTTCATTAAGTTTATTGATAACAATGATCCATTTTCTATGCTGCTAGGAAAAACTTGGATTGAGAAAGATCATAGTTGAAGAAAAGAAGAGGAATCACTAGAACAAAAAAAGAAAGAATTAATAGATTTCATGAGTAGGAGAATAACACACTTGATAGAATAATAGGAGAACAAGTCAAAGTTGCTAAGGACCATATATTTGGATGTTGAAAGAACA
Source organism: Picea mariana (assembly GCA_032191745.1). NCBI lineage: Eukaryota > Viridiplantae > Streptophyta > Pinopsida > Pinales > Pinaceae > Picea > Picea mariana. The sequence goes on along the minus strand of JASDQU011028731.1, from coordinate 15,275 downwards.
CAAACATATTTGAAGAACTTGTCCATATAGGAAAGTAGAGCACCTACCCCAGATAAAGAAGAAGTATTGCCCTTGAACCCTATGAAATATCGTCAACAACATGAAGTTACTATGCCAAGAGAAGATAAGAATCAAAATAGAAAGAGGAACCCAATAACTCAGATTACAGGAAAGAAGTCTAGAAATCTCAGCAAGAAGAAATAAAAGTTAGAAAAATTGCAAGAAGCCCCAGAAAGAACTTCGCAGAAGGAAGGTTTCCAGAACTTGAACTTCGTCAGAATATCAGAACAATGTAGATTGACACTTCGCCATGAGTTAGAAATATAAACATTAAAGGCATTATGATCGTTAAACCGACACTCCCGAACGGTTAGGAAAGTATTTATGGCTCAGAAGCTCACCATTGGACCATTGGTATTGCGCCATAACGACTAGGAATGCATTGATTAAGGCTCTTCAACTCATTGGAAGAATTCGTTACGATGTTTCCTATTTATCCCATCAAATGGTGCACTGAGACCACTTTTGCAAATAGTGATTATTTAAGCCCACAAAGAACTGACTACTACCGCACTATGTTCATTAAGACTTCACCACCCATTTTATCGCATTGAGTATTTGTTCATCAACCTGAGATACACGATCTTGAGCGTGCATGTCGGACAACATTAGCATAGTAGAAAAGTAAGTAGAGGAAATTATAATTGATATAATGGCTGAGAAGGTGATGTCCACAAGAGTTCAAGCTTCATCGATGAGAGGAGTGCAAGCCTCTCCATCGACTTCTCATGGATCCAGGCCATCTCAAGCTGCAGTTGAGAAAAGAACCAAGCATCGGGATGACTTGGAAAACGCGAAGTTAATCCCATCCATCCTACCCAACTACATCCCACCGCTATCTAATGTAGTGAGTCGTGACAGTGTCCCGAGGGACTTCAACTACACCCTGATTACAATGTACCTCTCGAAGGGGATGCGTGCAGTTAAACCACAGCTGGAACGAATCCTAACCTTGAATATCAACAACTACAATCTGGGCATCCGCAAGAGATATGGAATGCTCGCATATCACAAATACTTGACCAAGACGAAGGGAAATAAATTGAATATCATGCCCCAACTGTGGACCATGAAGATCGTGCAGTCCATTATTCTGAATGTAATGAAGATACCCCATTTTGGAAGGCACCGAGAGGTTAACGCATGCATGAAACTCATGTTTTCATGCTTCCATGGTAGTTATCGATAGATGGATAGATGCATCACCATTGATCTGTCACTGATTCATAGGATTACTGGATTAAGTATGCAGGGACTAGACCCACAAGAATTTTACCTAGGTAAGGCTATAGATCGCACCCTGGCACATAGGATTAAAGATACCTACGACGATGTGGAGAAGGGGATGAGAGGCTACAAGGTAGCCTCCATTAAGAATGGTGCAGTGTGCCTTTCTTCCTAGTCAATTGTTGGTAAGCTAGTAAGGAAGAACAGACCCAAGCAGGTCATGGGGTTTGTCGTTGACCTCATTGGAAAATGCATGGAAGGACTCCAAATGAAATGGGCTATCTAATTAGTTAACCAGTTAGAATTAGACTACCACAAATCTCAGGATCAGGTCTATCAGTTCCATTTTAGCTGGCTATTGATCTTCATTGCGTTCATTGCTTGGGAGATGCCATAAGAAGTGGCCTTCCCCGAAATTGAGCCATTCGATCCACTAGTCACTAAGTTCACCATGCTATGGTATTTGAGCAGTATAGGGAAACAATGGTAGTCGAATGTGGTGTTCCATACCTACTACTTGCAGCTGAAGAGGACTATTGAGTCCTTCCCTTGTATGATGTCGAACACCCTGCATAGGTTTAGACCCCTTGTGAAGTTCCATGCAAATAGGCATTTTATTTATATCACTGTGTGTGCGGACCAAAGAAAAGAAGATATTCGGTCCTATTATAAGCTTACAGAAGAGTACATGGAAGAAATCAGTAAGGAATGTCCCACAAAGATCCTTATCCCAGTTGACTAGCCTGAACTGTCCGACCCCAACCTAATAGGAATCTCGGTGGTTACTCGCGAAGAGTACGATGCACCTGGAACTAGTAGAGGAAAGAAGAAAGAAGATGCATAGTATTTGAATAGTGTATCAAATGAAACTACTTTAGATTCACCATGAGGAGAAGGTGATGATGAAGTAGATAAAGAAGAGAACAATGGGGAAGAAGATAAGAAGAAGCAAGGAAAAGTAACACTGCCATAGAATCCCCGTGATTATGTAGAGCCATCTAAGAAAAGAAATGATTCCCCCATGAAACATACATTGTTGAAGAAATAAAAATCCATTAAATCACAAATGGAAACTCTACTCATGATGGACGACATCGACCTGATCATCAATGCTATCTTAGATACCTCAGAAGATATTTTACAGTGCAATTAAGAAAAACAAGAAACCATGTATGACAAAATTGAAGAAGAGTTGAGAGGGGTACATCAAGCTCTTCACTCCAGCCACGTAGTGTCCACTGTCTCCCTGCCATCAAAAGAAAAAAAGTTGGGAGATGATCCTGCCCAAATCTGCATAATAGCTAATGTGACTGAAGCTTGCCTTCGTCGCATGCAGGAAGAAAAAGAACATGCTACAGTGGCCCTGAATCAAACACAAGAAGAAGTGATAGAGAAATGTTGTGTTGCACAACAAGAGAAGGATGACCTCCAAACCAAGTTCGAAGAAGATAAAGCGCAGATCCAGTAGGAGAAAGAAAAATTTCTTGCTGAGCAGGTCAGAATTAAATAATTAGTCAATAGAGCACTTCACTTTGTGACAGGATGGGAACAAATGGAAGAAGACCTAGTGGAGAATCAAGTGGCAAAGCTTGTTGAAGCCATTCAACATATTTAACAGAAAGTAGCAGAACTGGAGTTACAAACAGTGCCAAGCACTCCATAAGATGTGCGAGACTAGAGAGAAGAAACTACCTGGAGCCCAGTTGAGAGAATCAATGCCTTAGCTGTGGAATGTAAAAAACTAATCAATCGCAATGCGCAGACTTATGAGTGACTTACAGAGGAACGTAAAGTAAAGACACTGAAGTCACAACTCTAGGAGGCAAAGATGCATGAAGAAATAGTACAATTTTAGTTAAAACTCCTATCAATAGTTGAGAGGATGAAAATTTCTCAAGAATAGTGTGTGGCTTAGCAATAGGTCCATCCTATACAGAGAAAAGTCATGGAAGTGACTCAGAAGCTCCAGCTAGTCTAGGATGCAACTTGCCTACTATTTGAAGAGATTGAAGGCCGAGGAACAAAGCTGGAACAAGTAGTAACTTTGGTAGAACAATTCTTAGAGGGACCTGTGAATGAGGCATTTCTTCAGGAGTTCACCGAGCAGAAGGCCTTGGCGAGGTAGTAGGTTGAAGAAGCTCGAACCAAGCTTGAGTCTTTTGAGGTAGAGTTACCTAGATCAGAGTGACTTAGGATGAGTCACAGGTGAGTATTGTGGGCTTGTTGTCCCTTGACCAAGTTTTGGATATCCTTGTTCAGGTTTGACCTATTTTCGGACTTTGATAGACTGGTTGAAGGTGGAGCATAATTCGAAGCGAATATCGCAGGATCTTGGCCCCTTTTTAGGGCACTTTTGGGTTTTGGGATTATGTAACAGGTATGGATATGTCGACCCATGGGTTTTACTTATGTTTAGACATTTTTTAATGTATAAATAGATAACTAGGCAAAGTAAGTAGGGGTTGTGATGGCATGATATTGTAGGCCAAAAGTGCTAAGTGAAAGTGTTGTAAGAGGCTTTGTGCTTAATTTATGTTGAGACTTGTGAAACTGAGTGTAGGTCACCTGTAGTGCTCTGTTCACAGACTATAGAGTATTTGTGCTGTAACCTAGCTCAGGGAAGGAGGATATGGCGAGGTGCACACAAATATCCTATCCTCCATGGAGTAGGGTTTTGATGCTCGGTTCCTGTAAGAAGATTGACAGAAGATAATAAAAGAGAGGAAGAGTTGGTGGACGTAGCCCCAAACTGGGGTGAACTACATATATCCTATGTTATGGTTTCTTTGTGCATTATGGTTGTTATATTTTTCATGTGATTTATGATTAGTGCAGTAATGTATGTTTAGATGAATTTGATATGATATCTTAAGTGATGGGAATAAATGCTAGATCTGAACTAATTCCATACGCTAGGTGCTCAGATGTGTTAGATCTAGTTGAATATTGCACTGCTCTATAATTAGGGTTTTATCTGCGAAGTAAATATTGGTTGAATACTAATGAATGGAAACTGCTAAGTTCTTTGGTAGAGTATCATGATCACAGATCGGTGTTCCAGATAGGTTGTAGACACTTGAGTCCTGCAACCACCCATGCTCTACCATGGGTGAGACGTCGGTATTTAGGGTTTTGTTGGTGCATTGTTGAAGCATTGAACCTTGGGCCTGCCCCTCTATGCCAACAATTTACAATTCATAATTACAACTAGGGCTCTGCCTGAGGATATTATACACATCAATTTTTATGTTTCATCTCCTAGGGTTAGGTTTTTGGATGTCTAGGGTTTTGGAATTTATGTTTATAATAAAAATACATTCAAAGCCTCATTGTAATCATATTCTTGTGAATGGGCGTAGTTGTCACATCTCTTCTCAGAGGTAAGGATGCCACCATTCTAGCAAGTCTTGCACTCTGTATTTTTACAACCTTTGTACATTTCTTTCATTAATAGAAATCATGTATTGTTATATTTCTCTATTTCTAACAATTTTTATGCGTATTTCATTGTAATATCTCTTCTTTAATTTCATTTTGAAAATAATTCGGATCAATGAAAATGGATAGGTACTTTACCCTACCAATTGTAATATGTAATATTTCAATAACTTGCATCATTGGTCAATGGTATTACACCATGAATTAGATATATTTTATGACATGCAAGTGGTATGTGGTTGTTCAAAATCTAAAGGCTTGAAGGAGAACCCTCGATGTGACACATTGTCCCATTATATTAATGATCAACTGCCCAAATTTGATGGTCTAATACCTTCCACTATGGTAACGAATCCAATAGGTGATATAGAAAATACACGTAGGAATACTTCCATATTCTTCTTTTTCGAAAATTTGGAAGCTATATCAAATACGTTTCATCCTAAATTGGCTAACCCATCTCCCTTTTTTTATTCAATTGAGAGGTCTTATAGTGAGACAAAGTACGATATGAATACTACCTAAAACATCTCTACTAGGAGGTCCAAAAAGTTGTATGAGCTAAGAAAAATGTCCAAGTACACATCAAAGTCTATTCAATTGTTGGAAGTTAGTGATGACTTCCCCATTCATATACATTTACAAAGTGAATACCAAGCCTTTTAAAACTAATCTTTGTATGGCACTTGGTCACCTTCCATTCCTATGCGCGATGTTGGAATGAGATTCACTTTTTGTGGTAATATTTATATGATTGCAGTGTCTAAAATAGTTGTTGGAAATATTGGGTTTTTTATCCTTTCACATGTATATGTTCTTCCCAAACAATCAATGGCACTTATTCGATTTTGTGGTCTTGTTTATAGTCGGTATGATTACTTGAATATTGTCAAATACAAACATAGAATTTATATGTGTAGTATATCCATGAATGGGGATGCTTTTGAGAACTTTGATAGGAAGAATTTGTTATTTATCAACGATCTCCCACAAACTCATGGGAACATCATAGGGTTCATAAATAGTTGTAGGTACTCCTTATTTAGTGTAAATTGTTCCTTTGAGGAACACTCTAATGACAAAGAGTTGTTTATGAAAAGGAAGGCTCACAATTTCTTGTTGTGCATGCAATACCTAGTTTGTTTCCCAGTGATAAGTTATTAATAAACTATAAATTTTGCATACCACCAATTGGTT